>CM061043.1:113789715-113922215 GCA_030762985.1 Adelphocoris suturalis
ACCAATCAGAGAGCCTTTTACATCCCGAGTTGAGCATACTTAGGGGCATGCTCTTCCGCTAGGTAGCGACTTTCCGTTCTCCTTATCATTTTTATCAGTCACACTTCTTCTATTTTTCCCGGTGTTATTTCATTTAGTGTTACGATTTTATGAAGTTATTGAGTGTTGAGTAGATACTTTTATGATGAATAATTCAGTTGAGTTCATCAAGTTGAACTGGTTCCATTTGTCAATCGAAGAAAAGTGCAGGATTCGCGATGCTGGTCACCCCTTGCTACTATTGGGACTAACGCAAACTTTGAAAATCAAAAATCGTTCCAATTTGGTCCGTAAGTTCAACCCCTATAATGTAATAGATTTTATTTTTATATTCCCCATTATTTATCTAGATGATGACTAACCCTTCTCTTTTCCCATGAACCTCTCCTCTCCCTTTCCTTCCCCACCATGGCAAGATTTGCTTTCACCTCCACGATGGTTCTTGCTGGGCGGGTATACATTTCAGCTATTGCAATCATTCCTTGGGTTAACTCCTTTGATGGTTAAGTATTTCAGAATTTCTGTCTTCCATTTGAGAACATTATTCTCGTGTCTGGTGTACGTATTTAGTATAAAAGCACCTCTACCGTCAGGAGTTTCAAGACAGGAGCCGCCACTGCTACAAGGTCAAGTCTCACAGGCTCACAAGGTATTTACACCTTGCCTCGATGTGTGCTAGTGTCGAAGTCTCGAGAATATCACCTATAGTAATTTATGTACCAATGTTGAACCGCTGTAATCAACTGACTGAGCTCAGTAAATAATTGGACTAGCGATGCAACCACAATGTGCCTAGCAAAGTTTGGCAGGGTGCAGCTAAGCTATGTATATATACACATAGTATAGCTGCACACTGCCACACTGTTGCACCAATATGAGCGTCCACGGTGCAAACTATGTGACATTGTTATTGAAGGCTCTCACTTTACCTCTCCCAATACCTCTCAATCCTACGTCAAGGGCACGCAGAATGTAAGTCACGAATGTGTGTCTACCAGCTCATATGTAAGCAGTGCAGAGAAGATAAGCACAGAAGCTTCTATGTTAGGAAATCAACTCAACTCAATTTGAGAATAAACAACCATAGAGCTTCCTTAAACCAAGATCGGCCTCTGCCATTAAAGCTGCATGTGAGATCATAAAATCCTACAGTGACATTTAACGAATGCTTCGGAGTGAAAGTTCTGAAGCAGATGCCACAACCTATGAACGACAAATTGTTACAGCAGCCTGAACGGGGTCATAGGTGGGTACTATCAATGAGGCTTCCTGGTCTAATCTAAACGATTGAGCTGCAAGGAACTAAAAGTTAAGAAGCCATAAAACTGGTGAACAGAGGATACCCAACAAAAGTGGTAAGGCAAAAGATGATCCTTCGCACATTAAACACCACCTGACACCCCGAAATCCGATCACAAAAGTCCTACTCACAACAACATTCTTTTTCGGCATTGAGAAGATGAACAAAATTCTAAAAGATCTTTACCCATTCCTCTCAGCAAACCCAGTGACTAAAAGAGTCTTCTCAGAAGTACCGTCAATGTCTTATCGACAAGGATCGTCTATCGGAGATATCCTGACCCATAGAAGATCAGATAGGACGGCGCCACCACCGAAAGGTTTGCATCCTTGTGGCAAGCGCAGATGTAAAGTTTGCCCACTGGTTATAGAAGAGGATCACTTCACGTCTGCTAATAACCCCAACTCATACACATGCAAAGGGTCAGCAGATTGCCAGACGCCTATGTGTGTGTATCAGTTGTTGTGCAAACAATGCCCTGCCTTCTACGTAGGAAAAAAGGAGACAGCACTTAATTTGAGGGTTAATAACCATAGAGCATCGGTAGCAATGAAAAAGAAGATTTGCCAGTAAGCCGCCATGCCTCGTCGCATGATGCTACATTTGATGATTGCTATGGTATGAAGGTATTGAAAAAAATGGGGCCCACCGAAAATAAATTAATGCTGGTTCATTCAGAGAGCTCACTCGAATGTTTTGGGCGCGTATGATCCTCCAGGGTTGAATATCAGACGTTAACTGAGCAACCACGCTTCTCCGTGGCAAGAATTTCTCACCAATTAACAAAAATCAAAATTCTTTTCTCGTAGTTTGAAAAAGGCATAAGCCGAAATATAAAAATCAGTTTCATGTTATCAATTGTTGTTTTTCCTTAAAAATTGATTGAATATGTATATGCTCATGCCGCATTTCATGCGGTTATATATATATATATATATATAAATATATATTGCAACATTTTGGCACCCATACAACATTGAAGTTAGGAGGCACCCTCCTTATCCGCTGGTGTATATATGTATTTTATGGTGTATATTGCTTCAAATGACCTCTAAAAACAGCAAGGTATACTTTTTATTTCATTTCAATGGTTATTTACTGAATCCCATAATGCTATACTTGTGGCACCATTCTTGAGAATTTCAAGTCACCGTCTATGTGGCAACCATACAATATTGAAGTAATGTGGCACCCTCATTATTCCCTGGTGTATATGTATATAAATAAATATTCTAACATTGTGGCACCCATACAATATTGAAGTTAGGAGGCACCCTCATTATTCCCTGGTGTATATATTTATTTTATGGTGTATATTGATTCGAATGACATTTAAAAACAGCAAGGATATTTTTATTTCATTTTAATGGTTATTTACTGAATCCCACAATGCTATACATACCTGTGGCAATCTTCCAGAAAATTTCATATCACTATATATATGTGCCAACCGAGATATACAATTACAAATCACGGACTAAGTGGCGACCACTTTGATATCTGCGACGTTGCCAAACCACCTTCAGAACAGCAGACAAATCAACCATTTTATAATAGCGGACAAACAAGAGCGAACCAAGAATTTCACAACTTCCATTGGTCTTCCTGGGTTCTGTTGAGGTAAACAAACTATGGTCAAAGATCCAGAGACTGAGCTTCAGGGAAGGAGAATGTTCAAATCTCGTAGACTTTTAGTTTTGCCAGCAGATTAGGTACCTAGATAATTTAATTTTGTAATTCTATATCTTCTTTTGTTATTGCAGGTACTAAACACGCTGAATGTGGATATTGAAAAAACCACAACCAGCAAGCAAAATTTTTAATATGCTTTGAAAAGGCGTAGGTATTAAATGTGCTCCAATTTTCTCAACAAAATGTGAATTATTTTTCACACAGAAATCGTTTTGGGTTCTATGAAACCTGGATAAAAATTTCTTTTCGTGGAGCTACAGCCAGTAAGTGAAGGGTCTTTTTATACCTTCCACAGTTACGGCCAGATATAAGCAACTTTCGTCGTTAAGAATGTTCAAATCTCGTAGACTTTTAGTTTTGCCAGCAGATTAGGTACCTAGATAATTTAATTTTGTAATTCTATATCTTCTTTTGTTAGTGCAGGTACTAAACACGCTGAATGTGGATACTGAAAAAACCACAACCAGCAAGCAAAATTTTTAATAAGCTTTGAAAAGTCATTAAAGGTATTAAATGTGCTCCAATTCTCTCAACAAAATGTGAATTATTTTGCCCACAGAAATCGTTTTGGGTTCTATGAAACCTGGATAAAAATTTCTTTTTGTGGAGCTACAGCCAGTAAGCGAAGGGTCTTTTTATACCTTCCACAGTTACGGCCAGATATAAGCAACTTTCGTTGTTAAGAATGGCCCAGAACACCACGGAGATCACTCCGGAGGATTGACCAGTGCAGATTGTGTTTTCGAGTCGAAATGGGGGGGTATGTATCCCCTGATGATTTGTACAAGAATTTCTCGTTTAAGAGTATAGGATAAGTGAAACAGTCGCGAAAGTCGTGAAGCAGATTGGGGGGGGGGGGATAACGGAATAGCACCTGAGTACAATACTATGTAATCAATGTTATTTATTGGTGTCATTCACCATAATAATTATCACTTATCAACTCCCTACCTATCTAATAAACCGTCTTTATGCGTTTTTCAGAAAAACATTATCTCGTTTAAGAGAATCGTTATTTTTTACGCGGAACCATCGTTGTATCACCATATAGTACATTGGTGCACAACTAAGTGCCGTCCTTCTCACCGGAGAGAAAGAGTTCATCCCCATCATTATGGCTCCAGATGTTTTCCATGGATCTCACAGGCATGTTTTTTACCTTGGTAATATGAACATTCCTCTTAAACGATGGAAATGGTAGCGCAACTACGAGGTTCTACCTCGGCCAAAAGTTCTCTTACCCCAGCCCATCATTATACTTGCAATTTGTGTGTATTGCACAAAAGGTGAGAAGAAACATTCTCCTCCGTAACTTCAAGATGTCTAAAGAAATGGAAGTTTTAGTAGACAAAATCCTAACTTTTCAATTTGGAGTACACGACCTCATAACGAAAATGAAATAGTATATATGTGGGTAGTTCTTGGTTGCTTAAGAACTAGTAGGTAACACTTAACCAGATATACGAAAGAAAATTGTCTATACGTTTCGAGACAATCGTTTGAAATTCCAAAAACACGTTCTGACATTGTAAAAAAAAATATTTCAGTTCCACCTTTGCCGAATTCCCATCAATACAATCGTCCGTAGAACGTGAGCAGCAATTTCTAACCCACATGAAAAAAACTGGAAGACACAAACAAAATAAAATGAGCAGTTCTAAAATTCCAATTCTTATCCGACCTTAAATATCCATGCCCCTTTTGTAAGAAGCCCTATGGAGCGAGAAAATGTCCCAGTTTCAAGGTATCAAGGTCATGATTAACGTAGTCAAGTGACCCTTTTGTATGGTTAATGTAAAAGCCGTCTACCGGCTGCCCACAAACTCGAAAACTGTCCTTCACTGACCGTTTGCATGTATTGTAAACAGTTCCGCAACTTCCACCTTCAATATCATCCTGGACAAAAAAATGGAGATCGGCGTTTTCGACTTCGCTATCAGGGTTCAAGTTGATAACTGACACACCGTTTCGATCCGAATTTAAATCTGCATAACCATCGGAAGCAAAACTCATGGATCCCTCCAATTTCCCGTCTGGTTTGGATGCTAAGGACCAACCTCGATCGGGAGCATCTCCAACCTCATCTGCCCGTAATGCCAACATCTCCGGATGCAAAATCAGGCTCGACTAAGTTCATATATCTACTAAATTCTACGACGCACGATGTTATCTCCTTCAGCTAGATGACCGTGATCGCCCGAGGACAGGCGATATCAAAAGGAGGGACATGAAAGGACTTTTGAGACATTACAAAACTTAAAGAAGAGCATAGAGTTCTATGCTTGGTGTACTGTGGTCGAATGTGAATTACAAATTCATTTTAAACCCACCACAAACTCATAGGAATTATTTTGGCTGTTTCATCTAAATTGCTTTCAAGCATTAAACAGGTATTTCTTATGCCTACTGCAACATCCGCGTCACCTTCCACTTCCACCCTTATCAACTTCTTCACAACTGCGTGTAAATGCGGATGAGGACATGCACAACTAAAGGGAGGAGGCATCTACCGAGCATTTTGCTGGTTCGGGGTGTTATCTTGCTGTCGATGCACCGGCCTAATTTTCCCCTTCGACACCGCCTCATCTTTTAATTCAGCCAATGTACAAGATATAGGTGCTAACCGTCAATGCCACTAGGAGCTCGGCTGAAAATAGTAAAGCAGAAAAATTATTTACGACAAGTTTGAGAGAGTACACAGAAACGAATGAGTTTATTTTCCAGAACATTCCACAACATGTGGTAATACGTTTCATAACAACAACAAACTAATAGAGGTAGGCTAATGAACTTAATGTTTGACTTCATTACCCCCCCTCAAACATAAAACCCTTAGAGCCTTCTTCATCCAACTCGCCATAGAGAAATGCTGTTTGTACGTCGAACTGGGCGAGCTCATATTTTTCGGTAGCAACAACGCTCAGTAATGCTCGAACATTATCAAAACGAGCCATTGGGCTGAACGTTTGATCGAAATCTGTTCCTTTTACTTGAGTGTATTCTCTCGCCACCAAGCGAGCTTCATACTTGTCGATATCTTCATTGGGTTTTCTTTTAATTTTTAAAACCCATCGATTTGAAATCACCTTTTTATTCCTTGGAAGGGTAACCAACGTCCACGTATTATGTTCTGCTAACGAATCCAACTCTTTTTGCATAGCTGCTTTCCACAGATCTTTGTTCTCTGATCTGAGAGCTTCTGCAACAGTCAATTCATTTTCGGCCACTAACACGTAGTTATCACATAAAAAGGACGGCATTTTCTTTTCTCGAGTGCTTCTCCGCTGAACAACACTCTCTCCTGTGCCAATTTCGATCGATTCTGAAGCCGAGCTCGAAGGTTGTAGTTCATTGTTCAAGTACATTCCTCCCGAACGTGACGCTTCTTGAACTTTACCACCTAAAATATCGAAAGAAAACCCCGGTTTTTCATTTTCTTCGTTGTTAAGTATTTCATCCGTCATCACTGATATTCCAGTTCTTTTGCTGACATCTGAAACCTTTCTTTCATGATCACTCCCAGCAATCACCAACTTGGATATAGGCTGCTCCATATCAAATATTACATCCCGAGAAAGGATAATCTTGTTTTCTACCTTATCCCACAATCGATAACCATTGTGATCACCATTATATCCTACAAATATACTAGCCTTGCTCTTCTTGTCCATTTTTCTCCTGTTAGCCTTAGGAATATGTCTATAACATTTGCTTCCGAAAATCCGGAAATAATCAAACTTAGGTGATTGACACTTAGTCCAAAGTTCAATAGGCGACTGCGATCCCTGACCAGTTGGTCCAGTTCGATTCAAAACAAAAGCAGCAGTATTCACTGCCTCTGCCCAAAGCTTTATCGGTAAATCTTTCGAGTGAATCATCGATCGTGCTGCCTCCGCCAGAGTTCTATTTTCACGTTCTGAAGCTCCATTTTGCTGTGGTGTATAAGGGACTGTTTGACGAAGTGTTATTCCATGCTCGCGAAGCACTGCTTTCATCCCTTCATTGATGAACTCACCTCCCCCATCACAGAACAACTCTTGAATTGAGTGACCGGTGTTTTTAGCTTCATTGACAAACGTTTCAAAATTTCGTGTTACCTCCGACTTCTGTTTCAAGAAAAATACTCGTCTGAATTTTGAAAAATCGTCTTTCAAGCACAAGAAGTACCGAGCTCCTCCTATAGACTCATCTTGAAAAGGACCACAAACGTCACCATGAATCCATTGGCCGCACACCGAAGGTCGATTTTCTCTCTTATGGAATGGATCACGATGATGCTTTCCATAAACACATCCTTCGCAAAGTTCTTCTTCCACGGGTAACTCTATTCCAATACGCTGCAAAACACCTTTCACATGACGCTTATTTTGGTGACAAAGCCGCTCATGCCACAGCTGTAGAGTTTCCTCTGATGATGCCAGATGAATTTCTGCCGATTTCCCAGGAATGCAGACCTTCATATTTAAAACATACAAGCCTTGATGAATCATTTTCACGGTTAAACAAGTTTTGCCTCCTTTGGTGAATTTACAAGTTTTTTCGTTGCCATAAAACTCAAAACCCTTATTTATTGCTCGGCTTATAGAGAATAAATGTCGACAAATGCCTGGAACATACCATACATTCGCCAGATGGTTCTGTTCCCATCGACCATTCACATTCATATCGACAACGACCATTCCTTGTCCGAACGCTGTCAAAAGGTTTAAAAGAGACGAAAGAAATCTTATCACTAGTATAATGTTCAGTGGCACCAGTATCCGCGACCCATGCTCTAGGATCTCGGTCATGATTTTCTATAACATAAGCTTGCCCTGGACCATTAGAATCATTCCTATCACTTTTCTTTTTGTTGGGACAATTACTTGCAAAATGTCCTACCTGATGACATTTGAAACACCCAGAACTTTTCGAGTACATTTTTTTCTTGACATTATTCTTACTCATAAGTGCACAATCGTTCTTATGCTCTATGCCACCCCTATCGGGAAGTCGCATCTCTATCAACCTTTCTGTTAAATTGTACAAGGTCCTTTCAGCAATTGTAACACTCTCCCAAACACTTTTGAATTCAAAATACTCGGCTGGAAGTGTGGACGAAATCCGCCCCATCAGCATCAAATCGTGTAATTCTGACTTGACTAACTTTTCGAGTTCTACATTGAGTACGTTGAAGTCTCGTTGATAATAATCTCACCACCTCATTTTTCACAAGAAAAGAAAGCTTCGAGTAAACGATCTACTCTTTGACTGGAACTCTGTTCATAAGCCGATACTAATTTTTCCCTAATGTCTTTAGCTGTTGGACAGGAGGATGTCAGCTCTTCATTCGTGTCATTCAAAGAGCTTAATAAGATCAATTGTGCCAGGGAATCATTAGTATCAAAGATATCTTTGTTTTTATCTTCCGCATCCAGGACAAGAGTACCTGTAACTACATCCAGGACTTTGTGATGCTTCAAAACCAGCGTGACTTGCCTCTTCCACCTAGTCCAGTTCCCTTGGCCCTCTAGCTTCTCGATCTGAGTCTTGAAACTTCCAGAGTTTGCAGCCATATTTTCAGAACCTAATACTTACGAAATTTTGAATTCAACTACGATTATTTCGTATTGTATTTATCAGTATTAATCTGGACTCATAACCTAGTAAAGCAGAAAAATTATTTACGACAAGTTTGAGAGAGTACACAGAAACGAATGAGTTTATTTTCCAGAACATTCCACAACATGTGGTAATACGTTTCATAACAACAACAAACTAATAGAGGTAGGCTAATGAACTTAATGTTTGACTTCATTAAATGGATGGGTGTTACATGCAGATGTGGTTGAAATATAAGAGTTTGAGCGCCCAGAAACGACTGTTTTGTTGATCGCTGAAACTGTGGCCCATCATACCAGGATATTGATAGGTTACGTGAATTCAAGTCTGCTACCTTAGTATCGCTAGGTCTTTGCTACGGACGCAGTCCAAAAACACAAATTTTGGGTCTGCAATCGACTTATTGGTAAATAAATGAAATATGAGTCAGATGTACATGTAGATGTACTGTGGTTATGCAAATCTGCCACTCGAATATCGCCGGTTCGCCAATGTAGACGTCGTTCAAAAACACTGATTTGGATTGGGGTCAAAAAGAAACTCGTAGGTATACATCAAATTACGGCCAATATTAATTGGTTCAATAGGTAACTTAGAAATACACGTCTGCAGAATCCGTTGGTATCCCCCGGTCAAATACTGTGAATCTGATTGCGTACTATTAGAATGATATAATCAGTCGTTATTGTACTATATCTGATCTGATTTATATTTTGATTTGATTTTTAGCGCATTTTCTTTTAAGAAAGAAAAAATGAGCTATTGTGTTCACTTTGTTCGCTGATGCTGTATGTATGTCCTCTTAAAATCGTTTTAAATGCCACTTCCCGACGTCCGATTTCGATGAAACTTGGTATGCACGACACAGGTACTGGTCCTGGGGGTTAGTATTACACGTCTCCTTCTCAAAAAATAGACGTCTATGTGAAAAACAGGCTTCGGATTCGGGTTCAGTACCTTCAAAAACCCACAGTACCAGCTTCGCCTTCAATTTTTTTTTTTTTGCAGTGTAATAATTTAAATAATTTATAGTATTGACATGGGTTTCCACAATTTCACTGCTCTCCAGTCTGTGTGTCTTATCAAATGAAAGTCGTAGGACATCTAATTCTATATCTGAATTTTATATCACATGTCATTTTATTTCATTTTCATGTAATACATGTAATGAATTTCATCTCATATATATAATACATGTCATTTTATGACGGAAAATTCAAAATTGTCACTAGACCGCTCCTTCTCTAACACGTGATAGTTTTTTAAGGAAATTATTATTTCGTAAAATTATATTTAGGTAATTCACTAATAATAAAATTAGCGAGACTAATTGAATTCTGTATTATAAGGATATTATAATTAAATTGCGTTTAAGATTGAGTAGTCATGCCAAAATTAACCTTATTTAGACGAACCACCTCAGGTGTACGACGGGAGTCGTGTGTGGACAATTTGTATTTTTTGTCATAAATGCGCTAAAAATAAATTAAATTTCCTATGTTTGGTACCCATTAGTTACAAAGTTAAGGTCGCCCAAGTAACTGGAATAAGCACACTTGGGTTTTAGAAATTGAATCTCAACTCAAACTCAAATATTCATAAGGCATTCATAAGACTTCAGATGTATAGATCCTGTAAAGTTAAGTTGGATCACATCCATCGAACTATAGGTATATCGAGGTATGTCGAATTATAGGTAGGTATCAACACATAATTGAAGAAATAGTAAGAGCAGCTATGATCAAGTAGGCACTGCACAGGTACCTACATACCGACATTTCTTAAAGTATTGTTATACATTTTAGTAACATTTTAAAATTTTATTTATATTATTCTTTTCCCCAAAATTTTAGAATTGAAAATTATTTGGAGCACTGACACAGTACAAAGCATGAAACGTCACTTGTCCGATAAGTGCAATCGACCGTTCCATCACACATTCCTTTGCACAAACAAGACGGTATGGAGTCTTTGGGCATTGCTGATTTCGTCACGAAACGAGTTGATAAGTTGCCGTTTTTGATTTACTATTTATTCAAAAGCGGCAGGATCCAATTTTGAGTGTAGTCCCAACTGCCAACACAAAAACGTGTTATTTTTAATACATCACTTTTCATTAATTTCTCTTCTCATGTTCACAGAATAGCTTTTGTTTTTTACTGGTACGATGAATTGTCCATAAAATATTTTGAGTTCAAATTATGATCGAAAGGCTACGAAAGTAAATAAGTAAAAATAGTAAACCCCAACCACGGTATATGTGACGTGTGACGCCTATTTGTTCAAAATCGGACAACGGGAATCCCCACAATGTGGAAAATGTGGTCATCCAGATGGAACTCTACGTCACCTGATAATGGATTGTCCAGACCATGAACGGGAGAGACACCTTTTTTTAATATTTTAGCCACGAAAACAAATGTAAATTTGGAATTTTTATCCATTTTATCAATAATATGCATGTTCTGAACATGATTCCGTTTTTTACTATACTTTTCCGCCGATGATTGCTTTGTTTATCGGCCATAAATCTCATATTAATAGTAGGGTAATAGACAAATTCACCCTAATTTCACCGGAAATTATGTCGCGTTGATAATTTAAGGTTCTGAAATACCTTGTGCCAATAAAATGTGGTATTTTCCAGGATACTCAGTACAAAGCTGTTGGTAATTTGGCAAGGACTTGACCAACATTGTACTTATTAATTATCAACGCGACATAATTTCCGGTGAAATTAGGGTGAATTTGTCTATTACCCTACTATTAATTTGAGATTTATGGCCGATAAACGAAGCAATCATCGGCGGAAAAGTATAGTAAAAAACGGAATCATGTTCAGAACATGCCAAAGCATATTATCCGACCATCTTACCATGTTTCTAGAACAATTTCTTAACCAGGCGACAGCATTTTCGGTGAAATTTTCGGTTTTTACTTATCTTCAAGCAGCGCTCTCTGCCAGTTTACCGGATAACTAGTGGACGGAGCGTAAAATAAATAAGTTCATCGTGTTCAGCGCATGCGATAACCCATAAATTGACCCAAAAAAATTGAAATCCGTCCTTCAAATCATTTTTTGAACCACCCTATCGTTGTGCTTGGTCAAAAATCCCATAATCGAACGTCAAAAAATGTTGTAACCGATACATTCTCAATTCATGCGCCGTTTTTTGGAGATGCACCCTTTGATTTTAGGGTTTGAATTTTTGGTTTTCTGGTACTTCAGTATCGTTTTTCACCATGGGTTTTCGTCGGCATCGCAGCCGAACTTTTTTTGTCTAGTTCCTGACCGCTGTGAGCTACAGCGGTTTTCCCTGCCCTTCATGCTTTCACAGGGTGTGTGTGACACCACAAGCAAAATTTTGACTAAAATATCTGAGGTGATTACCTTAAAACACTATAAACCAATAGACGCCTAGCCTCACTTGGAGTTGGAAGACAAATTACAGAAACTCGGCTGAAAAATCTTGAGCATTTGTACTTAACGTTGATTTAAAAAAAAAAAAAAAAAAAAAAAAAGAGAGAGAGAGAGAGAACAGCGCAGATGAGGCTAGATTCAATTGGCTGACGAACTCTCTCAGTATAATTGTAAACTTTTCCTGTGTACCTTGCACTTTAGATGCTTCATTGTTTGAGGTAATTATTACTTACATATTTTTGGTTGAGTGCTTTCGATTGTCAACTCTCAAAACTGGATCCTGCCTTGAGTAAATATGAAATCCAAAAAGGCAATTTATCACCACACCATTTGGTTTATGCAAAGGAATGTGTGGAACGTTCTCTTACTCTTGTCGAAAAAGTTACTTTTCATGCGTTTTTCAGCGTCAGTTCTCCGGAGAATGTTTCAATTCTTAAATTTTATTAAAAAGAATCATTTAAATAAAATTTAAAATGTAATTAAAATGTAGAACAATGCTTTACTACATAGTGGCACGTAGACGGTACCTATGCAGTGCCTACTTGAATATTTACAAGCATGTTCTTATTATTTAATCAATTATGTTATGTTGATACCTACCAATGCATGTGGTCGAACTTTCCTATAGGTACTCAGTGAATCCGCATTTTCGGCTAATTGTTCGTCTTGTAAATTTGGATCGGAAAGCGGGGGTCAAACCTGCTTCCTTCGTCAATAACTATTTCATAGCAATTTTCACAGATAAAGGCAGTTATATCATTGTCATCAATAAAAGATTTGGTTGATTTGCTACATGCTTTGTGGATACTGGTTACGCAATTTATCATTTAATAATGATTAACAGGACGTTTCCATTATTTCCTACCGTTACGTTACGGCGATAATATTGATTTTCATGTACAACCAATGCGTTAGTAGGGAAGTGTAACTCCCTTAGTGATAGCAGGAAAACAATCGCCACTTTTTGGAATGCTCTCATTTTATCACAACATCTCATGATCCCTTAGCCTCTGTAGTGTCAAGGAAAGCTGATTTATTACGGTAAATTATAAACTAATATTGTTAAGTAACCACATTGAACTAATAATGTGTAAAATTAATCATTATTAAATTATGTGACTGTAGAACCGTAAGTCTATCGTTCGGTTTTTTTTTTCGTTTTGTTTTAATACATGGTTTAATGTCGTTCTTACGTATTCCTTCCGTTATTTTCTGGCAAAAAAGAGTAGGCACTGATCAAGAGTTACATTTCCAGGTTGATCCCTAGGGGGTATTATCACATTAAATCTCAATTTCGGAGAAAATAAAATTATCGTAGTTCATAAAAACTATATCCACGATGACCAAACTGTTTTGCAAAAGAAAACCCGTACATTTTATAGAAAAAATGGGAATATTTCGAACTACTTCCGAAAAGTCGACTGCAGATAAACAACATTCACAGCAGGTTAACACTAATGAATGTGATAATTGTGAATGAATAAATTAATGTGGTAATTGGTGATGAGAATTATAAATAACTGATTAAGATATTATTAATAATAATAAAATAATAAAAACGGAAAGTTTCACATTACCTGTCTCTAGTTAACAGAGGAGAAGAAAAAATGAATTTTTTTCAGTTTTTACCTTATTTTAAATTAAACTTGATAATTTTAAAAGTATTTTGCTAATAACCAAAATATAGCTGGTTTCAAAACGAATAATTTGAGCCTAAAAACGATTGTTTGCGTTGGGCCATTCGTAAACTAGTAGGGTCAAAATGGAACGCGCTCCCATGCGCTCTTGTATCCCCCCTACTTTCCGCGACCACTCGCGGCGCATCATCCATTTTTGAGCAACGTATAACTAGGTACTGGAATAATGCATAAAAGACGTTACTTCATCACGTATGTACCATCTTGAAATACTTCTGTAGAGATGATTTCGAATTTCGTTTTACATTTTGTGTATGACTGGAACTTTCTATTCAATTCCAGATTTTCTAAAGGCCACAAAATTAGCCTAAATGGATGATATTACGTAAAAGAGGACTATAAAAGATCATCTAGGGTCCCCTAACACTCCTTGAGAGTATTCGGTCAATTAGATTCAGAGTTTCTCGTGTGTTAACCAAGTTGATATCAATAAGGCGATAAAATGCATGGCAAACCTTCCTAGTTCTCCAAGTTTGAACATAATCAGACCAATAGATCGTAAAAAATCGACGTTGTTTAGAATCTGAAGTTTGCGAATGCGCGCACCCTATTATTGATCCGACAACAATGCAATTTAAAGGGAACCATCAAGAAGCTAACCCACACAAAACCAGAAAATTCCATAAAAATCAGTCCCTTAGTCTCCGAGTTTCACAAGTGTCAAACAATTTTATTTTTGCTCATGTACAATGGTCATTACTCAATCAATCGCAATAAAACTCATAGAGCATATTTCTGATACGTATAGCCAACTACCCTCCGGCTTTGAACAAAATCAAACCTATAGATCGTAAAAAATCGACGTTATTTTATGAATTCACGTTTGAGCTTGCTCACACGTCATTATTGATTCGATTGTAATGAAATTCATAGGGGAACATAAAGAGGCTAACCAACACAATCCCTGAAAATTTCATCAAAATCGAACGGAAATTTAGATTTTCCTGTGCTTTTGACTGGGAGTAGTTGTGTAGTCGTCCAACACATGGCCGGTGAGGCTCTCAAGCCGCCCGACCGCACGCCCAACCCTGAGACAGCGTTCCAGTTGTTTTAGTTCTTTGCTTTTTAAAAGAGAAGAGGTGGGGAGAAGACGAGGTTATTTAGAGCAATGGCCGACCCTGCCAGATCTCCGGTAGCCATTCAGTAAGCAAATAGAATGTGTATATTATTATGTATATTATAATATACACGAAACACCCGACAGCGGCGAAGCACGCGGAAAAACGATGAACTACAGCTATATATTTGTGATCCATAATCCCCATTCAACTGGCACCCACCTCTCAAACTTCAAAGGCTCTTTGTTCGTCACTGAATCAATGTAACATTGTGATTATGAATCCTTATCATCCAGTAGAGCCTAAATTAAATAGAGAAAATCGTTTGTGTGTTTATTGTTGAAGTTAAGGTAAGATATGAGGGGTTGACAATGTGGCACCCTTATACGGGTGCCATAAAAATGAGGGTGCCACTTCGTATGATGTTTTCATTGTTTCGGGTGCCACAGAGCTGGAATATATATATATATATATATATATATATATATATATATATATATATATATATATATATATATATATATATATTTCCTTCGATGTTTTTCCATGTAAGCCATTACTTTGGGCCTACGTGACCGACTGCTCGTCCCCTCCAAGGAAGGGTAGGGATGGTTAGTTGTGTTTTGCAACTACGCAATTATTTTCTTTTAAACACACACTCGCGGGAAATGTGGGTTGCAGGGCTACGTGAGTAGGTACTTGTGGTAAAAACCACCCCCTCTTTTCAACAGCCCTTTTCAGGGCTACCAAAAAGAGGTAGGCACAACACAAAAATATTTATAAGACGTTGAGTTACAACTCCGTCAAACAAAATATTTCACCAGAGAGAAAATACGAATTTCTCTCTCAAAAGTGAAATATTCACTAAAAACATACAAGGCGACCTCCCTAGACACTTACTGGGCGAGAGAGATGCGACAAGTATCTCGAACCAAGTCGCCTTGAACGAGAAAACTCAAACAGAAAATCAAACGTCCTCTAAAACTAGCAAGGACAATTCAAACAAGCCTACTCGCCAATCAGAAACACTGATTACACGAGAGACAATAGGCGAACCAACCAAGAGGCGGCAAGCAACCACCTCTGGTCCAGCAGCCACCCCGGGGACCCCGTCTGAACAACTGACGCAGAGAAAGCACCCGAGGCCCCCGGCTAAACTCAAGGTCGCCGGCTCCGCGACGGACGCTCGTAAGCACCCCGGAGGACCAGCTCAGCTATCATACTCGCAGATACTGAGAAAACAATGTGCGAGCCAATGAGATTACACAGTCGAATTAATGAAATTAAGCGGACCAACCAGGAGGCGGCAGGGGGCGGCCACCTCCCTATAAATACCCCGCTCGGAGCCTCCGAAATTCATTCTACTCTCCGCTCTCGACGAAGACACCTCGAAGTACGAAGATTTCTACACGCTCTACGCTGACGAACCTTCTGCATCCCGAGTTCATCTCAAGAACGGTTTCCTACTGCTTTCTACAAGGCCTACCTTCTCTCCACACAGATCTCGCATTGGCATCTACGAGTCCAGTGATTATTCATCCTGCTCATTGCCCAACGTAGTTCATCTGTCAGGACGCCACCCGGTACATCTATCGATATTTTCTTTAGATCGTACGCCCGAGGGACGTTCCGAGCCGTATCACCCGGGTTTCGTAGCACTAGGCTCGTCACCGACCGCCGGGATACGCCGGTAAATTACTCTGCTCATCCGCTCTAATTTACCGTCCAAGGAAGTCTTTTTCAAGACTACAAGGTAGGACCCTGACATACGAGCAAAGGAAAGAAGCTCTGTCAAGCGAGTCCACCTTCCTAAACCCTCTATTTCTGTACATAGAGGCATCGAAACGAGCTAATAACTCGACTATTTCGATGGAACGTCGGCCGTCTTATTTCCTCATGCAAGGGGAGGCAGACGACGGCGAAGCCGGGCCTCTTAGCCCCCGTAGCGCTCCCTACAGGCTACCCGGCCAATCCGCCGGTCCCAGCGACGGCGCAAGGCTCGATCCTCACGACGAGATCGCCTTCTCACCTAACGTATTCGTTAAAGAAACGTTCGATCAAGCCTCGCCTATACAAAAGATCGAGGATACCTTTCAGACCCGCTCTGAAGTCAATCATTACGATTCGACCAAGCTGTCCGAATACCCACGATATTCGACGCAAGCCTACCCGGCCGATCCGAGTGTCAAATACACTCCAAATGTGCAAAAAACGAAGGATACTTTTCAGTACCTCAACCAAGCTCAACATATTCCTCCTACAGATATAAATCTTAGGCCGGAATATTACAAAACGGCTCAGTACCAAACTGATCGAACCCAGCACCCACTATGCGAGCCCAGTGCTCCACGCGGCTGCGACACGAACTATCTCTCAGTTCATCCCGCCGAGCAAGCTGACCTTGACGGATCCGCCCACATTCCTTACAGGAATAACACGGGGACTAACCCGCATAATCAGAATATAAATGTCCCACTTGGTCTACCGACGCCAAGTAAAACATATATAAATCCACTACAAATGGTGACCCCGCCTTTGAACAGGCTTAACACGGAGCATTTCGTTCCCTCTTATGAAGCTAGTGGATTTCAGGGAACCACTGCGGGCGTGCGACCCCCGCCGGGCCTCTACGCCCCACATCTCACGCAACATCCCTCTACACAAAGTGGCTTTCGAGCACTTTTAGAGGAGATGGGAGATTATCAAAAACCAATCTTCCAAAAGAAGAATATCGATCGTGCACTCGCCGAGTTCGATCAATACTGCGTGCGAAAACACCTGAGAACGCAGAACGAATGCTTCTCAGCTATATACAAGTGGGTACCAGAAGAAATGAGGGAAGCTATCGACTCAGCTTACCTCAGCACCCCACGCACCCTACGAAGAGGCCAAACAGCGCCTACAGCGAGAATATGGGTTGTCCTTACAGGACAGGCTCCTCGCACTCGAGGACCCCGCATCTCTCGCCAAAAAAACCAGCACCAAGTACCACGAAATGTACTCTAAAGCTGTTGGGTACTTTTCAGAAGCTCTGATCACTCAAAAGTGGATCGAGACTCTACCCATCGAAGCACGAGGTATGGTCGCAGCTCAGCCTACCACGACCGCCCGGCTCGACCTAGCTGATACGCTACACGCGTACAAAACAGAGAATACCTCTCTAAACATACGAGGAGTAGAATCTACTCCGAAACCCATAGATACTGGTTTCAAAAAGGCCCTCTCAAAACAAGCTGAGTTCAAACCCCAACCAGTAGAGAGTAGGCCTCACAAACCGACGGCCTATGTCTGTCGAAACCACGCACGTTTCGGTAACGAAACTCGCAAATGTGCAGACCAGAACACTGCACTTGGAAGACAAACACTGCTTCCAAAACTAGCAAAAAGGCAGCGACTATAAGCCAGCCTAAAACCTGGGTTTCAAACGAAAATACTCAGAGGTCGGTACAAGAAAGTACCGTTCCAACCTCCGACGTAGAGAGTTCGGAAAACGAATAACTGCCAGTGTATCTGAGCCTATACACCGGCAGTCTACTGAGTATAAAAGGCTTTTTTTCAAGTGCAAACTAAATGGCACTGAATTTCTCATCGACACGGGAGCAGAAGTGAACATTCTGCCCCACAATGTCACAAAAAAATTGGGCTTAAAAATTCGTAAGTCCAACGTTAAGCTCACAGCAGCTAACGGAGCCCCTATAGACACACTAGACGAGCTGACACGACAATTAACATCGGCCTCGGAGACATGACCACCGATTTTATGATCACGAAAGTTGATCTAGCGATCCTAGGTATACCATTCCTCGAGTCTTGGGATATCGGAATACGGGTCAAACACAAGTACATTTATAAAGATAAAATAAAGAGCTATGCCGATCAAAAAATAGCTGCAGTCATGAACACAAAAATTCACCGACGAACAAATAGCAGCTACTATCCCTCATCGTGACAATAATCCTCAACCAGAGGACGTGCAAATCACGGAGGACGAAAACATTCGCTCTATCATTGACAAATACAATGATAAAATGAGCAAACTTCAAGGAAAGTGGAAAAACAACGGGGTTTACCACCGTATAACCACGGAAGGAACACCAGTACACTTCCGAGCAAGACCCATGGCAGGCGAAAAACGGGCTCAAGTCAAAAGTACTTTTGACAAAATGCTTTCAGAAGGCATAATTGCACCATCAGATTCCGAATGGGCATCCCCGTTACACTGTGTACCGAAAAAAGACGGGTCATGGAGAATCACCGGCGACTACCGTTTCCTGAAAGCGAAAACGAAGACAGACGCCTATCCCCTCCTCACATTCGCTCTTTCCAAGCGAATTTACATGATACACGAATCTATTCGACAATAGATTTAAAATCGGCATATTATCATATTCCGATGCACCCAGATGACGCTCATAAAACTGCAATTATTACACCTTTCGGTCTTTATGAGTTTAAGAAAATGAGCATGGGTTTGGCCGGAGCGGCCCAAACATGGCAAAGATACATGGACAGCATCATGCGAAAATTTGATTTCGCATTTGTATACCTAGATGACATCCTGGTGGCTTCCAAAAATTATAAAGAACACATGAACCACCTCAAACAAATTTTTGACAAGCTAGGAGAACACGGAGTTCGAGTAGGTTTTGATAAATGCATTTTTTCAAAGCCTACCGTCGATTTCCTAGGTTTCACTATCTCGAAAGAAGGGATAATTCCTAAACTAGATAAAATAGAAGCCATAGTACAATTTCCTAGGCCAATAGACGTGCGAAGTCTACGCAGATTCCTAGGTATGTGTGGTTTCTACCGAGCATGCTCAAGTAAATTCGCTCATACGGCACAACCTCTGTATGACTCCATTCAGTCAAACAAAAAAAATGACAAAACACCTATCGAATGGACATCAGAGAGAGAGAAAAAGCTTTCAACAGCTTAAAACAAGCAATGATTAAAGCTACATTACATAATATCGCTCATCCACACCCTACAGCAGAGTGGAGATTGGTCTGCGACGCATCCGACACACACATCGGAGCGGCACTAGAGCAGGAAATTACAGACAAATCGGCTCGAAATCTTACCAACCATTGGGATTTTTCAGTAAAGAAATTCCGGAACAATGGAAGAATAAAGCATCATTCGACAAAGAGATGTTCGCCGTTTACCAAGCTTGCATTCATTGGCACAATGACTTGGACGGCCGATCTTTTCATATTTGTTCAGATCACAAGCCTCTGCTAGGCACGATGCTTAAGAAAAATGCACATTTTTCTAAAATGAGATTAAGATGGCTAACATACATCTCTCAAATGACGAGCGACATTCGTCATATACCCGGAGAGAACAACGTCGTCGCCGACGCACTCTCCAGACCTTTCGATCCTGTTGAAATTCAAACAAAATCGATTTCAACCCAAACGGACGAGGGTCCACCCATAGCCGAAATTTCACAAATTACGGCTGCAATAGAGTGCAATCTTCTACTGCACATTTCAAATGCACAAATTCGTTCTCCCCCTAACACAGAGGACAAATTGAAACTCACACAAGTTGAATTCCCTCAAGGAGAAATTTGGTGTAACCTAGATCTAGGACACCCAAGACCTTATATTCCAAACGAAATAAGGCAAGAAATAATCAGCCAAATTCACAATTTGGGACACCCAGGTATACACTCTACAGTGTATAAAGTTAAACAAAGATATTTTTGGCACGGACTCCGTGCAGATGTCTCAAACTGGGTCCGAGCGTGCGAAACTTGCCAACGAGCAAAAATCACTCGCTCCGTGAAGCTCCCGTACTCCGAATTTGAGACGGCTGACAAATTTTCACATGTACACGTTGATATTACTGGACCCTTACCTTTAGCTAAAGGAGGGAAACGTTACATTTTAATGATGGTTGATAGAGCAACGGGTTGGCTAGAGGCAGTCCCTCTTAACAACATCGAAACAACCACGATCACAAACGCCTTTATCAATATTTGGGTAGCTTCAAAGGGCGTACCTAAATACATCACAAGTGATCAAGGCACACAATTCGAATCAGATCTATTCAATTCCATTATGGAACGTCTCGGAGTAAAACATACTCACACGTTACCATACAAACCATCAACAAACGGAATGGTAGAACGCAGAACTAGATCTTTGAAAGAGGCTCTCAAAGCACAAAACGAAAATTGGCTCGACGCACTTCCGAAAGTTCTACTCGCCATGCGTACGGCAGTAGACCCAGCAACGGAAACTACACCGTTCCAAAAAGTTTACGGAATTGACGTACCACTCCCAGGAGACATTTTCGTAACTTCTACAAACCTTTCGGAGCCTCTCTTCTTCCGGCCTCTCTTCTAATACGAAATATGCCGTAAACATGCCCAAAAATTTGGATACATGTACACATGTCTATATCAGAGTGCCCACACAGCTCACCTCTCTGCAATGTCCTTACACGGGACCATTCAAAGTGATTAAAAGAGATAAGTTTTCGGTTACAGTACAAATTGGCGAACATACAAAAAAGTTCCCAAACAGCAAATAAAACCAGCTTACACTCTAAACTCGGACGAAGCTGTGTCACGAAACCAAAATCAGGCAGAAAGTAAGGAGAAAACTCCCCGAAAATCCGCCAGAGGGCGCGTCCCCTCTACCAAATTCGACGAGAAGTGGGTGACTGCACTCGAAACAAGCCACGCCCATTTTCTCGGGTAGGAACAGTGGGAGATATAAATATGAAACGCCCCACGCCAGGAGCTCATACCAACTTTGACCATGGCAGCTCCCACTACCACGGAAGAGATGATCACGGAGGAAGTGGAAAATCTCCTACTCGCCGATGAAATTCCGGCAACCATCAGCCCGCTACCGCCGTCGCCGGAGAAGAAGACACCGGCGGACGCCAGCGCGCCGAGAGAGGTGGTGTGGAGAACACCAGCAGCCTTCAAGACACCGGCTGCACCCGCTCCGCAGCTGCCCAGGGCCCCGCCCGCTCAACAGCCCCTCCCGGCTCCACGAAATAGGATCAGCTCGGGCGACGTGCCCGTGCCTCGGTGGGACGAAATGAGCGCGGCGGGGTGGACGGAGCCGGAACGAGCACCTCCGCAACAGCCAGCCGCGCGGCCGCGGGCCAAGCCCTCGCGGGTTTGGCTCCCGTCGGCAATGCTCGGGCCGGCCACGGCCGCCCCGCGGCGCTCGTCGAAACCGGCGAGGGCGGGGCGCACCCCAGGTGCGGGACGCGAGGCCTGCACCTCCGCCTCCGCCCCAACTGGTGAGGGTTTCGTACGGAGAATTCCGTGTGGACCTCCCAGTTCTCCCCAGCCGGCGTCGTCGTTAATAACACGACGTCTTGGGGGGGCACCTGTGGTGAAAACCACCCCCTCTTTTCAACAGCCCTTTTCAGGGCTACCAAAAAGAGGTAGGCACAACACAAAAATATTTATAAGACGTCGAGTTATAACTCCGTCAAACAAAATATTTCACCAGAGAGAAAATACGAATTTCTCTCTCAAAAGTGAAATATTAACTAAAAACATACAAGGCGACCTCCCTAGACACTTACTGGGCGAGAGAGATGCGACAAGTATCTCGAACCAAGTCGCCTTGAACGAGAAAAACTCAAACAGAAAATCAAACGTCCTCTAAAACTAGCAAGGACAATTCAAACAAGCCTACTCGCCAATCAGAAACACTGATTACACGAGAGACAATAGGCGAACCAACCAAGAGGCGGCAAGCAACCACCTCTGGTCCAGCAGCCACCCCGGGGACCCCGTCTGAACAACTGACGCAGAGAAAGCACCCGAGGCCCCCGGCTAAACTCAAGGTCGCCGGC
The DNA here is from genome assembly GCA_030762985.1 of Adelphocoris suturalis. Taxonomy (NCBI): domain Eukaryota; kingdom Metazoa; phylum Arthropoda; class Insecta; order Hemiptera; family Miridae; genus Adelphocoris; species Adelphocoris suturalis. The sequence continues at coordinate 113,812,357 of CM061043.1, forward strand.
TCCGCGACGGACGCTCGTAAGCACCCCGGAGGACCAGCTCAGCTATCATACTCGCAGATACTGAGAAAACAATGTGCGAGCCAATGAGATTACACAGTCGAATTAATGAAATTAAGCGGACCAACCAGGAGGCGGCAGGGGGCGGCCACCTCCCTATAAATACCCCGCTCGGAGCCTCCGAAATTCATTCTACTCTCCGCTCTCGACGAAGACACCTCGAAGTACGAAGATTTCTACACGCTCTACGCTGACGAACCTTCTGCATCCCGAGTTCATCTCAAGAACGGTTTCCTACTGCTTTCTACAAGGCCTACCTTCTCTCCACACAGATCTCGCATTGGCATCTACGAGTCCAGTGATTATTCATCCTGCTCATTGCCCAACGTAGTTCATCTGTCAGGACGCCACCCGGTACATCTATCGATATTTTCTTTAGATCGTACGCCCGAGGGACGTTCCGAGCCGTATCACCCGGGTTTCGTAGCACTAGGCTCGTCACCGACCGCCGGGATACGCCGGTAAATTACTCTGCTCATCCGCTCTAATTTACCGTCCAAGGAAGTCTTTTTCAAGACTACAAGGTAGGACCCTGACATACGAGCAAAGGAAAGAAGCTCTGTCAAGCGAGTCCACCTTCCTAAACCCTCTATTTCTGTACATAGAGGCATCGAAACGAGCTAATAACTCTACTATTTCGATGGAACGTCGGCCGTCTTATTTCCTCATGCAAGGGGAGGCAGACGACGGCGAAGCCGGGCCTCTTAGCCCCCGTAGCGCTCCCTACAGGCTACCCGGCCAATCCGCCGGTCCCAGCGACGGCGCAAGGCTCGATCCTCACGACGAGATCGCCTTCTCACCTAACATATTCGTTAAAGAAACGTTCGATCAAGCCTCGCCTATACAAAAGATCGAGGATACCTTTCAGACCCGCTCTGAAGTCAATCATTACGATTCGACCAAGCTGTCCGAATACCCACGATATTCGACGCAAGCCTACCCGGCCGATCCGAGTGTCAAATACACTCCAAATGTGCAAAAAACGAAGGATACTTTTCAGTACCTCAACCAAGCTCAACATATTCCTCCTACAGATATAAATCTTAGGCCGGAATATTACAAAACGGCTCAGTACCAAACTGATCGAACCCAGCACCCACTATGCGAGCCCAGTGCTCCACGCGGCTGCGACACGAACTATCTCTCAGTTCATCCCGCCGAGCAAGCTGACCTTGACGGATCCGCCCACATTCCTTACAGGAATAACACGGGGACTAACCCGCATAATCAGAATATAAATGTCCCACTTGGTCTACCGACGCCAAGTAAAACATATATAAATCCACTACAGTACTGATTGCCCAGTCCGTTGAGAACACTTGAGCAGCATTTCCACTCACCATTATCAACATATCCCTCCCAACGGCCTAAAAGTTTGCTACTCTTACTGCAAGGGAATGGGAGTGAAGGAAGGCGAAGGAAGTAGGTGGTGGAGCAGACGGGCGGTAGGGGTAGCAGCTCGTATGGGAGAGGGGTAGGGTTCGGGGGGGGGGATCTTACGGGACAGACGCCTTCAAACCAAATAACCCTCCGGACGCACGGTGGGGGTAGCAGCTCGTAGGGCTGAGGGGTGGGGTTCAGGGGGGATCTTACGGGACGGACGCCTTCAAACCAAATAACCCTCCGTAAAAACACATTCAGTGTTAAAAATTCTTACACACTTGGGACCGAACTTGGGTACTAATTTTTCAGTCTGATATGCTATCCACTATACCACGGTGGACTTTTTGCTACCATTGAATAATCACAGAACTTAGTGCCCATAAGGGAGCTTATTTCCATTACCAGTTGACGCTAGTTCGAATTCAGGTCGGCAGGGATGCGCACAGCGGGACATGTTGTGTACCTAGTGTCTGGTCTTTGGTAGAACCTCTTGAGATTGAGATAGTAGAGAGTTTCTAAAGCGATAGGGAGATAGAGATGAGGCGCCTTATCGTGAACGGAAAACACTGCTGCGCATGTGCATGCAGATGAGGCGCCTCATCTCCGATAAGACAAATTTATTTCACCTAAACATAAGACGCTTTATCCCAAACCAACCTATCTCATCTCTTCCTCCCTATCGCAAAGTAACCTTATACATCGATAACGTGATATTCATTTCTTGTTGGTATTCATGATTAATGAAAATTATATTCATTTTCTTGTTCATTAATTTTCAAAATCTGCCATTGCAAAACCTTTTTAAGAGAAGAATAAGAAAAGAACGAGGAAACTTAGAAATGCTGGAAACTGAGCACCCAGAATAGGCGGGAAAATCCCCATGGTGGTTCAGCGTTACTTGAAGTTAAGTAGCGTCACTCTAAGATGAAATTCTAATTCGACCCTCTTGATTTTATCAGGTTACATCCGCCGTGGCTCGCCCCAGATGATAAAATCCCCAAGCACCTTATTCCAATTGACTTATCGTTTAGGAACTCTCTATATCCTTGTCAATTTTCACTGCTCGGTGTATGTGAGGAACAGTATGTTCACACATAACAAATAATAATATAAATAATTAAAAAATAATATTGACATTTTATGTCTTTGCTATGGCACATAAACTAAAAAAACGTCACGGAAAATAATTGCTCACGAAAATTGTCCCAAGTGGCCACAACGATGATTATGACCATCAGAAATGACGTTGACCATTCGTTCGAAATTAACGATTCTGAGATTTGGTATGTAGCCCCTTGAGGGACTTCTGAACACAACTGACCGATCCCAGATCAGCTGAGTGGCTCTAGAATCCAGTTTTTTCCCTAATGATCCCACGATTCTGAGATTTGGTATGTGGGCCCTTGAGGGACTTCTGAACATTTTGATGATACGAGTCTGCAACTAAAGACATAAAATGTCCCAATGTGTTGCAGACTCGTATGCAAGCGTTTACATTGTATACTATGGTTTGGGTCTTATTTATAGATATCCGCCCAAAGGTTCGAATAAAACGTTCATCCATTTGCTCTTCCTTAGGGCTAAAAGATTGATAAGAAAAAATACGTCAACGCTCGTGTGAATCGCAATCAGTAAAACATAGGGAAAATCACCCTGAAAACTACAACGATTGTATCATCTGATATAATTCCCATGGAATTCTGACTTCACGAAATTTTAACATGGGCCAAGGGGATTTCACTGGTCTAATCAGACTACATTTCTTTTCATATTGTAGAACCCTCATCTGCATCACCAAAAGGAACAAGTAGGGGAGGGTGGTCTCAGGGTGGCCGTTAGTTCGTGTTCACGACTCCAACCAGTCAGGTCGGCTTATATAGGGTGACCCACGGGAATAGCACGATGTTTGAATGAATTTTGGAATAAGAGAGAATTTTTATTGCTTAGATTTAATAATAATAATAGTGTTGTTGACCAAAACTACTATCAAGGTCTTCCGAGTCCATTACGCCATAAGAGTAAAGCGTTGGTCAGTTAGGTCTTGTATTGACCCCCTCCAAATTTCATTAAGTAAGTAAGTAGGTAAATTCGTATTTGTGCAAAGCTCACTACTGGATTAATTTTCAAATGAAAGATAAAATTCCATGAATACTGACACCAACCGCCATATTTTACTACAATTTTTCAATGTTTTGGCAAAAAACTAAGTTTTAGCACAGCGCTCCTCCCGTCTGGGCACAGCACTCTGTTCTGAGTGTGATACGTTTTGTCGAATCTAAAAACCTTAAAAAAAAAAAAAAAAACACTGAAGAACAGAGCAGATGGTGTGTTCTCTGAATGAAATCTACTTCACAGGTGGTTCTCCACGAGCTTTTTCAAACTATTTAAACTTTATGGAAAAACCCCCAATAAAAACATTGGAAATTGGCCATTAAAGAGTGTGGTGAAAACCACCCCCTCTTGTCAACAGCCCTTTTCAGGGCTACCAAAAAGAGGTAGACACAACACAAAAATATTTATAAGACGTCGAGTTATAACTCCGTCAAACAAAATATTTCACCAGAGAGAAAATACGAAATTCTCTCTCAAAAGTGAAATATTAACTAATAACATACAAGGCGACCTCCCTAGACACTTACTGGGCGAGAGAGACGCGACAAGTATCTCGAACCAAGTCGCCTTGAATGAGAAAACTCAAACAGAAAATCAAACGTCCTCTAAAACTAACAAGGACAATTCAAACAAGCCTACTCGCCAATCAGAAACACTGATTACACGAGAGACAATAGGCGAACCAACCAGGAGGCGACAAGCAACCACCTCTGGTCCAGCAGCCACCCCGGGGACCCCGTCTGAACAACGGACGCAGGGAAACCACTCGAGGTCCCCGTCTAAACTCAAGGTCGTCGGCTCCGCGACGGACGCTCGTAAGCCACCCCCGGGGACCCCGTCGCAGCGACGGACGTGGGGAAACCACCCCGGAGGACCAGCTCAGCTATCATACTCGCAGATACTGAGAAAACAATGTGCGAGCCAATGAGATTACACAGTCGAATTAACGAAATTAAGCGGACCAATCAGGAGGCGGCAGGAGGCGGCCACCTCCCTATAATTACCCCGCTCGGAGCCCTCCAAATTCATTCCACTCTCCGCTCTCGACGACTACACTTCGAAGTACGAAGATTTCTACACGCTCTACGCTGACGAACCTTCTGCTCCCGAGTTGATCTCAAGAACGGCTTCCTACTGCTTTCTACAAGGCATACCTTCTCTCCACACAGATCTCGCATTGGCATCTACGAGTCCAGTGATTATTCATCCTGCTCATTGCCCAACGTAGTTCTTCTGTCAGGACGCCACCCGGTACATCTATTGATATTCTCATTAGATCGTACGCCCGCTGGGATGTTCCGAGACGTGTCGCCCGGGTTTCGTAGCACTAGGCTCGTTACCGACCGCTGTGGGCACGCCGATAAATTACACAGCTCATCCGCTCTAATTTATCGTCCAAGGAAGTCTTTTTCAAGATTACAAGGTAGGACCCTGACATCCGAGCAAAGGAAAGAAGCTCTGTCAAGCGAGTCCACCTTCCAAACCCTCTATTTCTATACATAGAGGTATCGAAAAACGAGTTAATAAACTCGGATATTTCGATGGAGCGCCGCCCGTCCTATTTCCTCATGCAAGGGGAGGCGGGACACGGCGCGGCCGGGCCTCTTAGCCCACGCAGCGCTGTCTACCAGCCGCTCGACCAGTCCGCTGTTCCTAGCGACGGCCCAAGGCTCGATCCTCGCAACGAGATCGCCTTCTCACCTAACGTATTCATGAAGGAAACGTTAGATCAAGCCTCACCTACACAAAAGTTCGAGGATACCTTTCAGACCCGCTCTGAAGTCAGTCATTATGATTCGACAAAGATTTCCGAATATCCACGATATTCTACACAAGGCTACCCGGCCGATCCGAGTGTCAAATACACTCCAAATGTACAAAAAACAAAGGATACTTTTCAGTACCTCAACCAAGCTCAACATATTCCTCCTACAGATATAAATCTTAGGCCGGAATATTACAAAACGGCTCAGTACCAAACTGATCGAACCCAGCACCCACTATGCGAGCCCAGTGCTCCACGCGGCTGCGACACGAACTATCCCTCAGTTCATCCCGCCAAGCAAGCTGACCTTGGCGATTTCGCTCACATTCCTTACAGGAATACTTCAGGGACTAACCCGCATAACCAGAATATAAATGTCCCACTTGGTCTACCTACACCAAGTAAAACATATTTAAATCCACTACAAATGGTGACCCCGCCTTTGAACAGGCTTAACACGGAGCATTTCGTTCCCTCTTATGAAGCTAGTGGATTTCAGGGAACCACTGCGGGCGTACGGCCCCCGCCGGGCCTATACGCCCCACATCTCACTCAACAACCCTCTACACAAAGTGGCTTTCGAGCACTTTTAGAGGAAATGGGAGATTATCAACGACCAATCTTCCAAAAGAAGAATATCGATCGTGCACTCGCCGAGTTCGATCAATACTGCGTGCGAAAACACCTGAGAACGCAGAACGAATGCTTCTCAGCTATATACAAGTGGGTACCGGAAGAAATGAGGGAAGCTATCGACTCAGCTTACCTCACGGCACCCCACGCACCTTATGAAGAGGCCAAACAGCGCCTACAGCGAGAATACGGGTTGTCCTTACAGGACAGGCTCCTCGCACTCGAGGACCCCGCATCTCTCGCCAAAAAACCCAGCACCAAGTACCACGAAACGTACTCTAAAGCTGTTGGGTACTTCTCAGAGGCTCTGATCACTCAAAAGTGGATCGAAACTCTACCTATCGAAGCCCGAGGTATGGTCGCAGCACAGCCTACCACGACCGCCCGGCTCGACCTAGCTGATACGCTACACGCGTACAAAACAGAGAACCCCTCTCTCAACATACGAGGAGTAGAATCTACTCCGAAACCCACGAAGACTGGTTTCAAAAAGGCCCTCTCACAAAAAGCTGAGTTCAAACCCCAGCAAGTAGAGAGTAAGCCTCACAAACCGACAGCCTATGTCTGTCGAAACCACGCACGTTTCGGTAACGAAACTCGCAAGTGTGCAGACCCAGAGCACTGCACTTGGAAGGCAAACACTGCCTCCAAACCTAGCAAAAAGGCAGCGCCTATAAGCCAGCCTAAAACCTGGGTTTCAAACGAAAATACTCAGAGATCGGTACAAGAAAGTACCGTTCCAACTTCCGACGTAGAGAGTTCGGAAAACGAATAACTGCCAGTGTATCTGAGCCTATACACCGGCAGACTAATGAGTATAAAAGGCTTTTTTTCAAGTGCAAACTAAATGGCACTGAATTTCTCATCGACACGGGAGCAGAAGTGAACATTCTGCCCCACAATGTCACCAAAAAATTGGGCTTAAAAATTCACAAGTCCAACGTAAAGCTCACAGCAGCTAACGGAGCCCCTATAGACACACTAGGGCGTGCTGACACGACAATTAACATCGGCCTCGGAGACATGACCACCGATTTTATGATCACGAAAGTTGATCTAGCGATCCTCGGTATACCATTCCTCGAGTCTTGGGATATCGGAATACGGGTCAAACACAAATACATCTATAAAGATAAAATAAAAAGCTATGCCGATCAAAAAATAGCTGCAGTCATGAACAAAACTATTCACTGACGAACAAATAGCAGCTACTATCCCTCATCGTGACAACAGCCCTCAACCAGAGGACGTGCAAATCACGGAGGACGAAAACATTCGCTCTATCATTGAAAAATACAATGATAAAATGAGCAAACTTCAAGGAAAGTGGAAAAACAACGGGGTTTACCACCGTATAACCACGGAAGGAACACCAGTACACTTCCGGGCAAGACCCATGGCGGGCGAAAAACGGGCTCAAGTCAAAAGTACTTTTGACAAAATGCTCTCCGAAGGCATAATTGCACCATCAGATTCCGAATGGGCATCCCCGTTACACTGTGTGCCAAAAAAAGACGGGTCATGGAGGATCACCGGCGACTACCGTTTCCTGAATGCGAAAACGAAGAAAGACGCCTACCCTCCTCCTCACATTCGCTCTTTCCAAGCGAATTTACATGATACACAAATCTATTCGACAATAGATTTAAAATCGGCATATTACCATATTCCGATGCACCCAGATGACGCTCATAAAACTGCAATTATTACACCTTTCGGTCTTTATGAGTTTAAGAAAATGAGCATGGGTTTGGCCGGAGCGGCTCAAACATGGCAAAGATACATGGACAGCATCATGCGAAAATTTGATTTCGCATTTGTATACCTAGATGACATACTGGTGGCTTCTAAAAGTTATAAAGAACACATGAACCACCTCAAACAAATTTTCGACAAGCTAGGGGAACACGGACTTCGAGTAGGTTTTGATAAATGCATTTTTTCAAAACCTACCGTCGATTTCCTAGGTTTCACTATCTCGAAAGAAGGGATAATTCCTAAACGAGATAAAATAGAAGCCATAGAACAATTTCCTAGGCCAATAGACGTACGAAGTCTACGCAGATTCTAGGTATGTGTGGTTTCTACCGAGCTTGCTCAAGTAAATTCGCTCACACGGCACAACCTCTGTATGACTCCATTCAGTCAAACAAAAAAAATGACAAAACACCTATCGAATGGACATCAGAGAGAGAAAAAGCTTTCAACAGCTTAAAGCAAGCAATGATTAAAGCTACATTGCATAATATCGCTCATCCACACCCTACAGCAGAGTGGAGAATAGTCTGCGACGCATCCGACACACACATCGGAGCGGCACTGGAGCAGGAAATTACAGACAAACACGGCTCGAAATCTTACCAACCATTGGGATTTTTCAGTAAAGAAATTCCGGAACAATGGAAGAATAAAGCATCATTCGACAAAGAGATGTTCGCCGTTTACCAAGCTTGCATTCACTGGCACAATGACTTGGACGGCCGATCTTTTCATATTTGTTCAGATCAGAAGCCTCTGCTAGGCACGATGCTTAAGAAAAATGCACATTTTTCTAAAATGAGATTGAGATGGCTAACATACATCTCTCAAATGACAAGTGACATTCGACATATACCCGGAGAGAACAACGTCGTCGCCGACGCACTCTCCAGACCCTTCGATCCAGTTGAAATTCAAACAAAATCGATTTCAACCCAAACTGACGAGGGTCCACCCATAGCCGAAATTTCGCAAATTACGGCTGCAATAGAGTGCAATCTTCTACTACACATTTCAAATGCACAAATTCGTTCTCCTCCTAACACAGAGGACAAATTGAAACTCACACGAGTTGAATTCCCTCAAGGAGAAATTTGGTGTAACCTAGACCTAGGACACCCAAGACCTTATATTCCAAACGAAATAAGGCACGAAATAATCAGCCAAATTCACAATTTGGGACACCCAGGTATACACTCTACAGTGTATAAAGTTAAACAAAGATATTTTTGGCACGGACTTCGTGCAGATGTCTCCAACTGGGTCCGAGCGTGCGAGACTTGCCAACGAGCAAAAATCACTCGCTCCGTGAAGCTCCCTTACTCCGAATTTGAAACGGCTAACAAATTTTCACATGTACACGTTGACATTACCGGACCCTTACCTTTAGCTAAAGGAGGGAAACGTTACATTCTAATGATGGTCGATAGAGCAACGGGTTGGCTAGAGGCAGTCCCTCTTAACAACATCGAAACAGCCACGATCACAAACGCCTTTATCAATATTTGGGTAGCTTCAAAAGGCGTACCTAAATACATCACAAGTGACCAAGGCACACAATTCGAATCAGATCTATTTAATTCCATTATGGAACGTCTCGGAGTAAAACATACTCACACGTTACCATACAAACCGTCAACAAACGGGATGGTAGCAGAAATAGATCTTTGAAAGAGGCTCTCAAAGCACAAAACGAAAATTGGCTGGACGCCCTTCCAAAAGTACTACTCGCCATGCGTACGGCAGTAGACCCAGCAACGGAAACTACACCATTCCAAAAAGTTTACGGAATTGACGTACCACTCCCAGGAGACATTTTCGTAACTTCTACAAACCTGTCTGAGCCTCTCTTCTTCCGGCCTACGCATATTAAACATAATAATACGAAGTATGCCGTCAACATGCCCAAAAATTTGGATACATGTACACATGTCTATATCAGAGTGCCCACGCAGCTCACCTCTTTGCAATGTCCTTACACGGGACCATTCAAAGTTGTTAAAAGAGATAAGTTTTCGGTTACAGTACAAATTGGCGAACACACGAAAAAAGTTCCCAAACAGCAAATAAAACCAGCTTACACTCTAAACACAGACGAAGCTGGGTCACGAAGCCAAAATCAGGCAGAAAATAAGGAGGAGACTCCCCGAAAATCTGCCAGAAGGCACGTCCCCTCTACCAAATTCGACGAGAGGTGGGTGACTGCGCTCGAAACACCCCAACCGGCGTCGTCGTTAATAACACGACGTCTTGGGGGGGCGCCTGTGGTGAAAAACCACCCCCTCTTGTCAACAGCCCTTTTCAGGGCTACCAAAAAGAGGTAGACACAACACAAAAATATTTATAAGACGTCGAGTTATAACTCCGTCAAACAAAATATTTCACCAGAGAGAAAATACGAAATTCTCTCTCAAAAGTGAAATATTAACTAATAACATACAAGGCGACCTCCCTAGACACTTACTGGGCGAGAGAGAGACGCGACAAGTATCTCGAACCAAGTCGCCTTGAATGAGAAAACTCAAACAGAAAATCAAACGTCCTCTAAAACTAACAAGGACAATTCAAACAAGCCTACTCGCCAATCAGAAACACTGATTACACGAGAGACAATAGGCGAACCAACCAGGAGGCGACAAGCAACCACCTCTGGTCCAGCAGCCACCCCGGGGACCCCGTCTGAACAACGGACGCAGGGAAACCACCCGAGGTCCCCGTCTAAACTCAAGGTCGTCGGCTCCGTGACGGACGCTCGTAAGCCACCCCCGGGGACCCCGTCGCAGCGACGGACGTGGGGAAACCACCCCGGAGGACCAGCTCAGCTATCATACTCGCAGATACTGAGAAAACAATGTGCGAGCCAATGAGATTACACAGTCGAATTAACGAAATTAAGCGGACCAATCAGGAGGCGGCAGGAGGCGGCCACCTCCCTATAATTACCCCGCTCGGAGCCCTTCAAATTCATTCCACTCTCCGCTCTCGACGACTACACTTCGAAGTACGAAGATTTCTACACGCTCTACGCTGACGAACCTTCTGCTCCCGAGTTGATCTCAAGAACGGCTTCCTACTGCTTTCTACAAGGCATACCTTCTCTCCACACAGATCTCGCATTGGCATCTACGAGTCCAGTGATTATTCATCCTGCTCATTGCCCAACGTAGTTCTTCTGTCAGGACGCCACCCGGTACATCTATTGATATTCTCATTAGATCGTACGCCCGCTGGGACGTTCCGAGACGTGTCGCTCGGGTTTCGTAGCACTAGGCTCGTTACTGACTGCTGTGGGCACGCCGATAAATTACACAGCTCATCCGCTCTAATTTATCGTCCAAGGAAGTCTTTTTCAAGACTACAAGGTAGGACCCTGACATCCGAGCAAAGGAAAGAAGCTCTGTCAAGCGAGTCCACCTTCCAAACCCTCTATTTCTATACATAGAGGTATCGAAAAACGAGTTAATAAACTCGGATATTTCGATGGAGCGCCGCCCGTCCTATTTCCTCATGCAAGGGGAGGCGGGACACGGCGCGGCCGGGCCTCTTAGCCCACGCAGCACTGTCTACCAGCCGCTCGACCAGTCCGCTGTTCCTAGCGACGGCCCAAGGCTCGATCCTCGCGACGAGATCGCCTTCTCACCTAACGTATTCATGAAGGAAACGTTAGATCAAGCCTCACCTACACAAAAGTTCGAGGATACCTTTCAGACCCGCTCTGAAGTCAGTCATTATGATTCGACAAAGATTTCCGAATATCCACGATATTCTACACAAGGCTACCCGGCCGATCCGAGTGTCAAATACACTCCAAATGTACAAAAAACAAAGGATACTTTTCAGTACCTCAACCAAGCTCAACATATTCCTCCTACAGATATAAATCTTAGGCCGGAATATTACAAAACGGCTCAGTACCAAACTGATCGAACCCAGCACCCACTATGCGAGCCCAGTGCTCCACGCGGCTGTGACACGAACTATCCCTCAGTTCATCCCGCCAAGCAAGCTGACCTTGGCGATTTCGCTCACATTCCTTACAGGAATACTTCAGGGACTAACCCGCATAACCAGAATATAAATGTCCCACTTGGTCTACCTACACCAAGTAAAACATATTTAAATCCACTACAAAGAGGACAATCAACCGAGCAATGGAATGGGATAAACTGTACTGAAATGAAAAGACTTCCGAAGTACACCCACATGATATGAGCTGTTACTCAGAGTAGGAAATGGAACAGTTATTAAGCTGGAATAGCGTTATCTGATTGGCATCCCTGCCTCGCGCTGTCTCGAACTATCCTGTCAGCGCGCTTTCGCTTGATTGAAAGCATTTCCTTTGCCACTAAAGTTTCATAAATGACCGCTAGATGGTGTAATATGTTAGGCTTAGAGCAAACGAGCGCCAACAAGTCGCCAATGGGGCTACGGACACGAGAAGCTCGAGGTAGAGCGCAGCACGTAAACAAGGACCTTACCGATTTGCTCTTGCCAATTAGGGCTGTCGTGCTGGACACAAGTTGTTTTTTTTTCTTTTTTTGCCGGTTTTGTGTTTCTTTATTATTATAATTTATTTTTTAATAATTTAATTATCATTTTTGACCAGTGTTGATGAGATTGATGGAGCGGGGAATGAATTGTAGAGCGAAAAAGGGGTGACACAAGGTATAAGCAGGGGGAAAGTCATGTCAATCACCATGTTTCTTAGGTCCTTAGCCCCCTAGCGCTCCTAGCGGTGGACCTTGTTAGTTTGAAGCACCATTCACGGCACTGCATCATCAGCTTGTGAAAGGAAAGTTAAGGTGTGTTATTTAATTTTATTAATTTCTCCTCAGAAGGCGTCTACACCAATGCTGACACATTAGATACCCATCTAAGTACCTACCTAATGATTCATTTAATAATACAGACCCGTGTTCTGTGTAAAAGCGCTAATAAGTAGGTATACAATACAGAAATAACAAATCTCTACGTAATAATTTGCAGCGTTTTTTGTATTACCATAAGAAGATTAAGGTTGATTGCTTATTTCGAAATTCAACTTTGATTACGTTTGCCATCAATGAGTGTACTGATGGAAATTTTAATCTGTAGTAAATTCATTATGGTTACCAAGCAGCAATGCACAGCAGGGATGCAGGTAGTTGTTACAATACAAAACTACATTTGGAATATTGTTGGTGACTTTTTTGGTTTTGTTTGGTGATTTTTTGTTTGAATAACCAGATTTATTTATAATTGGTTGGAACAACTTTTTTGATTCAAGAATTTAATTGAAGTTATGGCTCAACCGAGTTCTGAAGATGAGACAGATGCTTCAAAAGTAAGTTGGTACCTACTACACCCATTTGTTGTCTACTTTATTTTGGCATCGAAGGACATAAGCAGGGCTTTCAATGAGTCATTTCCTGTGTTGCATTTCTCGTTAGGTACTTTAAAAAATAGGGAGGTAGGTACTTACAACTAACTATATTTTCTCAGAGCAGTCCACAAAATCTCCCGTTTTTTAGCCCTCAGACTTTAACCCGTTTCTCCTTTAATCATGAATCGCCTTTTAATATCTAGATAGGAAGCTATTTGATGCATACCTATCTAGATATTGGATACACATGATTTCTATATACTGGATATGCTTGATCTCAAGGTATTTGACACGATTTATATCTAGATACCTGCCTAGTAAGTGTACCTAGGGGTTGGGGAAAGTAACCCCTACGCTTGAGGAACCTCAATGAGTTTGCAGTCTGCAGTACCTGTGGTGAACTCACCACTTACCACCAACCCTTTTCAGGGTCACCAAAATTGAGTTCACACATAAAACAAGGTAATTGAGACGTCGGACGACCTAACGATGAAACAAGATAACTCGCGGGAAGAAATATATAAATGACATAACCGCCGAGTCAATAAACATGCAGAAGGTAAAAAGTGCCAAGCTAAACGCTCACTGCACGAGCGAGGCTAGGCAAGCCGACGAGCTGACACACAAAAACTACCTTAAAACAAACGACGTTGAAACAATAGTCAAGGGCAAAGAAAGCCAAACGCGCTCTACCGAGAAGGGGGAGAAAAAGATGTTTCACCCCCGGGACATCTCGAGCGCACTCGATCAAATCGGAACAGCCAATCAGACGCAGCATCCGGCTCCTTGAGGAGTATAAATATAGCAGCTCCAGCCCGAGAAATTCATACCGATCTCTACCTCTGATCTTGAAGCTACCTTCCGACTCTTGAGGAACCTCTGGCTTCCAGCCTACTGCGATTGAAACTCCATTAGGATTGATTGAGGACAAGGCTCTCAAGCCAGTTGAAAACGAGATTCACGACACGAAATCACTCTTCCTTCCAGACTACCAGAATTCAGAGTAGATTGAGCTATACACTTCGTATTGCTTTCACTCTAGTCTCGTTTCAGCCGAGACGCTAAACAAGCATTCCTATACGGACGACGCTGTTTAGTTCCAGAAAGTCTTGCCACCCGGTTCGTAGATTTATTTGCGAACCGCCCGCTGGGACAAGCCGGACGATCTCAAGAAAGCCCGCAGCGACCGATCATCCATTTTTCGGCGGACCTACTATCTCGAACGGGCTTCACTTGTTGGAGAAGTAGTCGACCCCAGGAGGACCTGAAGAGTTTGAAAGCGAGTCCCCGAATTTAGTTCTTTTCAGAACTAAATCAACTCTTCCAAATGGAGCGAACACCTAGTTTTTGCCTTTTGGAGAGTCTTAATGAAGACGGCACGACAGAAACTCCGGTTTTGCGGTATGTTGGTACTTCTCAGCCCAGCGCCAGACAGGCCAGCGCCGACGAACAAGGTCACCCCGTTCCCGCCAAGGGGATGGGCGTAGTTCCAACATTCGTCGGGCGCAGCGCCACCTACGCTAACGGGCAGACTCCGGTCTCATCCACCGACCAAAAGCAGCGTGATTCACACGCCGAGCTTGCGACAAATATTGTCCCATTTCATCTTATTGAAACACAGAAGGATCGAGCATATTCTGCGGCCCAATCGTACACATCTCCAGCAGATGTAAGCTACACAGCCCAGCAATACCAAACCCCTACAAAAAGGGTCCCATGTGAGTTTAATTCACGAGAGGAGATGCGCCCGTCCTTGGCGACCGGGTATACACAAGATAGCGGTCTTTTACAAGACTCGTCCTATCAATTCAGCCATGAACCAAAAGGTACTTTGCAGTATCTTCAGACACCCGTTATGTAAGAACGGGAGAGCATTCAGCTAAAGCCCGGGAATTTCCATTCTCAAATCAGAGAAACTCCAAAAGATCAGCATAGCACAGACTTATTCGGAGATTCATTATCCCGTGGCTTACACACACCATATCCTTCCGAACATAAGGACATACGAGACAACAGAGGTACTTTTTCGTACTTATCACAAGACCCCTGTCAGGAGTCAAGCTCGTACAATGACATGTCTAACGTGGCTAGAGATATTCCGCTGGGAATACCAACTCCCAGTAAGACATACATAAATCCACTACAGTATCTACTAATGGAGAGTGGGGAAGATGAGGAAGGATAGACTAAAAGGGCAGCTTCTCGGAGATTGCGCTTCAACAATCAAAGGTGACTTCTTCTCCGGAGTCCATTGGAGTACCTCTTGTCTAGTTTTTTTGGGGGGGTTGAGGAATCAGCCATTAATGTTGATCTGCATGGAGTGTATTGTGTCGATAAAAGTTGAGAATTCTGAAAAAACGTCTTAAATCTTTAGCAGTAAAAGGCAAGGGGAAGGTAGACCATGAATGGACCTTGAGGTGCCGGGGAGGCGTTATAGGTCTCTCTATGCCTGAGACAAGTGATGTCTGTCAGTGGGAGGACGCATTTATCTTTATTGACTTCCAACTCTTCGCTTTAAGATCTTCAACATGGTTATAGTGTTGTAGAGATTTAGATATAGATGCAATGGGGCTCCGAACATGAGAAGCTCGAGGTAGAGCGCAGCACGTAAACAAGGACCTTATTGATCTGCTCTTGCTTTGTTGCCTATAAGGGCAGTCGTGAAGGACACAAGTTATTTTTGTTTTTGGCAGGTTTTTTGTTTGTGTGTTTCTTTATCATAATAATTTATTTATTAATAATATAATTCTCATTTTTGACCTTTATTGATGAGGTTGATGGTTCGGAGAATGAATTGTAGAGTGAAAAGGGGTGACGCAAGGTATCAACAAGGGGAAAGTCATGTCTACCACCATTTTTTTTAGGTCCTTGTTATTTTGAAGCCCCACTAAAACGTCATCCAGAAAGATTAATACGAATGACCTTTGAGGATTTCATTCATATATCTCTGCTAGGACTTTGCGGCATTACAAAGGCCACAGTTCATATTATTATACTGACATAACCCACAAGGAATTGTAATCTTAGTCTTCCATGTATATCCTCTGAATTAACGTCAATATGATGGAATGCTTTGGAAATGTCGAGGGTATAGAAGATTTTGCACTAAAAGAGGTATGACCTGAAATCCTGGAGGTGTGGCACTGTGTTCCTGTCGGGAATAGTTTAGAATTTAATGTCCTGTAGTCCCTCTATGCTCTAATTTATTGATCCTTCCGGTTATACACGATGTGCAGGGATCAGCCTGGTAAGTCAGCAACAACAAAAGTCCATTCATACTTGGCCTTATTGAGCGAAATCTCACAGGTGTTTGAGCCATAACTGTTCATTTTAATGAGATGAGAAATGCCATTTGGGGTTCAAATTCAGCATGACTGTTTCTTGTCGATTTCGGTTTGGGTCGACAGGAATAAAAGGTTTGATGTTTTACAACTGACTTACAGGCGGTTCATCCAAGGCTGTGCCCCGCTGAGTTTATTCAAGGCGATGACGCCATCAGTTTTTGTGGTAACTGTTACACTTAAACCTGCATGGTAGGGTGTCTTGAGTGCTCTTCTTAGAAAATTGGAGTGATACCTGCAGAATGAACAATTGGGAGATTGTTGGCATCTTCGAGCGGATGTGAATCGTTTCTGTCGGATGTGGGTAGTTGGTTGGTCTAAAGAAACCTTCTGGGCTCCTACGTCTAGGAGATTTTCGGCAAGGTGGAGGGTAGCAGATGTTGGATGGTGGATGTTGGAGCGGATGGTGGAGATGTAGGGAACCAAGGGGGAAACATATGCCGGGTTTCAGGAGGGGGGGTATTCATTGACGTCCTGATCTGCTCCTTTCAGTTGGAATTGGCGACAGAAACGGTGAAGGTGGAGTTCATTTTATGAACTCTTCGGTTATATCAACCAATAAGGGAACTTCCTTAGATGACCACGAGGCTAGCAAAGTGCTTAAATATTCTTTGTAAGGGCCATGCCCCAAAACAGTTTGATAACTTCTGTGGGGAAGAAGTTCCCTGAGCTTGAGAAGCATCTTGTGGAACAACTTTAAGGGGTTGAGGTCACTGAGCTAGCTTCAGGGGTGAATTAGAGAGGCAAGACTACTTCGAAAGCTGGTAGATATCGATTAAACGGTTTCGAAGGAGATCGTAGGGATTGGAGATGTTTGACCCAGCTACATCAAACGTGTTGTCCGCAGCATCAAGTTGGAAAAAGGGCAGGGCTCTTACGAATTCGGCTTGCTGGTTAGTAACACCAGCCCCGAGGAAAGCTGCATCCAATCGGATGAACCGTAATTTTGGATCATTTTGATAAAAAGGAGGAAGATTCAATGGACTCTAAAGCAGCTGCAGCTGCACAAGCAGCTGAGGAGGTTGAGGTGGCTGAGTGTGAGATGGGCCCAGAACGGTTGGGGCAGCGCTGTCTTGAATAACGTCAATAAAACTGGCAAAGGGTGCAATTTGAACGTGAAATAACTCTGGGAATGGAGAAATAGGCAGTTCTTGGGAAACATCAGGTGATCGGGCCATAGTGAGCGACTTTGACGACGATGATCGGGAGATAAATATGGAGAATGTGAAGTATTTGGTACCTACCTTGTAATTCGTCGAAAAACTCTTGGCTTGTCTTCATGTCTGCTAAATGGTGTGAAAAGGTCAAGAAAAGTGAAAAAAACGTTGAAATTTGGGTGGGTCGCAGTTTAAGAACGTTGTTTGCCACCAGTGTTGTAATGCGAGCGTACAAAGAGTTGAACCATGTGAGTCTGGTGAAGATGAACTCGTGCTGTGTCTACTTAGTAGAACGCTGCATAGAACAGAGAAAACTTTGAATGTGTTGGAACTTGAACGGGTGAGACGTAGGTTGATCGTTTCCCCCTTAGCAATCACCAGGGCACTGCCGGTCAAATGATCAGAGGATTAGGTACCTACCATACAAGCATATAAGAAGTTTTTTTTTTTTTTTTAAACAGAATATAGTAGGTACCTAGGTGTTAACTCTAAACCAGAAAATTCAGAAATGTATACACAAAATTATGCCAAAAAATGTACGCTTACATATCATTAATAGGTATGTGATGGAAAAAAAAATCGATATAAACTGCGAAACAACTGAAAATTGAAATCTTTTTTTTTTTTTTTTTTTTTTTTTTTTTTTTTTTTTTTAAGTAGTATAGCTATATTATTTAGAATAAGTTTTTTGCCATATAATTAATACTTGAGAATTTCTTTTTTCTACAACAGCTTGCAAAACTTACAGGCTGTATTGAAATTGTGTCACAGGTTTCATATATTTACCATCCCCTGGTTGATTTAAAGTTGTTTTTTGGGGTCCGCACGAACAGCTCAGCTTCTATTACTACGTTTTATAGTCTGGTTTTATTATATTTTCTGTAACGTATAGGTCAAACTGAAAGTGTTCAAATTTGACTTTTCTCCATGTTGACACTGTTCAGCTGTTGGTGCTGGGCCTGCACACCGTTCTTACACATCATTATTATCTTACATTGGCAGATTGAAGATCTGGATGTGCTGTTCGACCCATTTTTCGTTCCTATCGACGATCCGGAAGGTTCGGACTTGTCCATCGATCTCAGTGAAGATGCTTCCTACGACATTGAGATGGAAGAATACTGGGATAAGATCAAGGCTATTAAAGAAGAGCGAGAACGGCAACAAAAATTACTCGATGATGCCGAAAACGAGGTCATAAAGTCATAAATTGCAACTTAAGTTTCATCTTAATCAATCTAGAATAACCAAAACACGTCCCAGGTTTATGTACAAACAATGAAACAATTCATGTAAAAATTATCTAACAGTTTGAAACTCAGTGCCAAATACAACGCATTATTGTGCTGATTCATGCTTTAGAGTCTACCTGTATGTAGCGGAAGCACTTTATCACTTGCGGAAAATTAAAAAATTCTGTCTCCAAAATAAAAATTTCTACCAGAATTTTAGGTCATTTTAACTACCATCTACGATCAAACATTTCGTTCCGTGTCAGTCTGTCGTGTTTTCGCAAATCCTTGTACCTAACAAACTTAAATTCCACAATTTTCGTCCGATTTTGTAGAAATTTCAGGGATTGTGCGGGTTTAGATGTAGATGGTCCCCTACAAATTTCATTGTTCTCAAATCAACTCTGCGCATGCGCAACTGTAATGTAGTTCTATCAAGCAACATTTTCTTGTTTCCTAATAGTTTGGATTGTAAATATTCGTTGTTTGTTTGTTGTTCGCGGTTGTTTGTTTTATTTTGTTACGTAGTTGGGTAGGCATCTTTTTTTTTTCTCTACAAACTGTAAAAGTTATGCTTGTTGCGAGCAGCTAATTATGACGCGATCGTCTTGAAATCGATATGGAAAGACTAATTCGTCGTATCTGTAACAAAAATGTATAGATTTGAATAATCTTAAATAATATTTTATAGTGGGTTCTTATAGTTTCGGTAAATAGTAAATCTAGCTGTAGCGTAAAACGTCTAAATCGGTCAATCAGGAAACGAGAAAATGATGGTTGTTGCAATTCACGTTTGCGCATTCGCAGAGTGAAGTATTGGTTTGAGAACAATGGAAATTAAAGGAGACCATTAGCAGCCAAATACACACATTTCCTGTAAAATTTAATCACAATCAGGTGAAAACTGTGGAAATTTGGCTTCTTACAAGAATTTCACATTCGCGCTTACTCCGCAGCTACCAAAGACACAAGCAAGTTGTAATTGATATGGGATAAATGAATCGCCTTCTCCCAAATATCCTCTAAATTTGAGCGAGATCGAGACTAGGGAATTAGAAAATTATGCTTGATGGAATTTAAATTTGCGCATGCGCAGAGGAAAGTATTGAGTTGAGAACAATGAAGCTGATAGGAATCATCTACACTACAATCCGCAAATTTCCTGAAATTTCACCGAAACCGGATAAAAACCGTGGAAATTAAGCGAGTTACACACACACACACACAAACAAACACATCTGGAGAGAGAGAGAAGAGAGAGAGAGAGAGAGAGAGAGAGAGAGAGAGAGAGGAGAGAGAGAGAGAGAGAGAGAGAGAGAGAGAGAGAGAGAGAGAGAGAGAGGGGGGGGGGGGTCCGAATGGTCCAAAATTTAAAATGCGGGTGAAAATTTTGTTTTTGGGGGCAAACAATTTTGTTCATCTCCCAAAAGTGAAAACAATGTTTCTGCTACTAATAGGCAGACTCGGATGCAATACTACACATATCTATATAAAACAGCGGCTAGCGAGAAGCTTGCAGTCAGGGCTCAGGGTCATGGTTCCTATGTATCCACAAAACAATCTTCATATCCGACAAAAATAAACTCATTTATGAAGCATATCATGTCGCTCGGAAAATTTGGCGAAATGTTGTGTCAACCATTAGTAAACAATTACCTTTATTAAAAAAAGAGCCTTTGTATCGAATATACTTTGGAACAGGAATTTTTCTATCAAGAAATGGGGGTTTTTTCAAATTATTATTAGTTCACTATCCCACCACGTCAGGCAGATGCAGGATAGGGATTGGTCTCAATCCATTCTAGTATACTTCATCACACTCCATGAAACCTGGTGATGTCAACCGCTCCATAAAGCCGGGATCTACTTCGTCATTACGCTGCCCATCAGATCGTCACTTGACTCGTTACGTTCTCCTGTGTTGGTAGAACTGCGTGGCCCTCTTCTGATTCGCTGGACCAGCCCGGCTTCACTTCTTGCTGCAGCTTCGGAGCTCTCTCTTACTGTTTCAAGCTATTTTTGCTCTTGCTTTTATAAAAGTCTTATACTCACAGTTCACTATAATAATAAAGTCAGTATTCAGTTCAGTTGTGATAATTCTAGTGAAGTTCATTTCGATTCACCTCATCAAAGTGAGTAACTATTTAGTTAATACTATTTTCGATCAGTCTGAAAAGCACGAATTCGTTAAACCTGCTCAGGTTTTTCAGCGAATGATCGATTTGTTCGACAACGATCCTCAGTAATTATAAAACAGCATCTTTGCTGCCCCGCAATCTTACGAAATGAGGACGCAAACATATTGTTGATTTTATGTATGTAATCCGCAAGGATCATGTAATATTTCTTCTTTTTAAAAGGGGGGAAGTCAGTTAGATTTCGTTCCCTTGTTCATGGTGACGCTTTCAAATCGACCGCCATGATGTTTTTCCTTTTGTTACTTGTGCACAAACTTAGGTAGGCAGGTTAGGCGTCCCTCCGCGCGAAAAATGTACGATAGTTAGGGAGGGAAATTTTCCCCGCGGGGGAAATATTTCGCTCCGACCGGACCAGCACTGATGTAATCTCTTATCAGTGTTAAGGTTACCCTTTCTTTAATTGCGCAATCGTGTTTTTGTATACAAATATTACGATCCATTTGCGAGTCTGAAGTAGAGCTCTACCTGGTTCAGTTGAATCAGTTAATGAATCAAAATCCTAGGTACAAATTATCCTCTGCCAAGATTCCAGTCCCCAGCATTCTGAGGAGAATGAAGTTCGGCCGTTCCTTTTGCCCACAAAGGCGGTATTTCGGGCGCGAGTTCCGTTGATGGGGTTTTTGCTGTTAAACACCCAAAGTAAGTTGTCAAATGTACGAACCCTGGAGTTAAATATATGTAAAAAGCGCTTTACTCCAAAGTCAGGTGGTGCGTGTTTGCTTTAAGCAAACCCTTAAATAATAAATAGTTCTACATTAAATTGACTTTCTCGAGTTGCAGCCCTCGATAAGACAGATACCGAGAACTCATTAAAGTCTGATACGTTTTATAAAATAGAAAACGTCCGTAGGGCAATACTAAAGGGGTATATATAAAAACGAGACTGAATGTGTCCCCGTTACTGGATAGCAGAGAGGAATAATTAATTACAAAATCAACAATATGTCAGCTTACTAGGAATCCGAGCCAAGTGTAGGGGACTGTAGCATAAAGTGTTCTTTCTCTCAATTTGTTTGGAAAATGAATATGAACATAACATTAGAGTAAAATTTTAATATCTTTAATATCCTTCTAAGTAATTGTATATCTGACTTAATGTACTACCTTGCATATTTCATGCACAGTCTTTCTCTTGAGTCGGATTCTTTGTTATGAACTGCTTAAAATCCCTCCAGGGCACTCCTACCTTTTTCACCAACCTTGGTTGGTTGATTTCTGGCGGCCCAATAACATGACAATGAGGAAACTAAAAATCAACCAACAACAGGGTGTCTTACGATGCTGAAACCTCGAACATACAGATTGGCTAGCTTGCCGTTTGTACTAATTAACCGACGCGTGAAGCATTGGAAACCTAGTCACGGTGAGGTGGCCTCTCTCTGTCGGAACTGAGGTTCTGGGTGCTCGAACATTAGCGAGTACCAGCCACACTGAAAAGAGATATATTTTGTGTCTAGCTTAATATAATTTCCCTTCCGTATTGACTCATTGAGTAGGCGGACACTGTCCGCTCTAAAACTAGGTTCACATGGGAAATTCTTCTTTCCCAAAAACTAAGCATTCACGCTTTCCAAATTACTACCGTCCTAATGGATGAATAATCTGTTGACTGTGTAACAGTGTGGAGCATCGACACCCTTAGTCAGACAAAAATTGGCTATAATCTAAAAGTTAGTATTTAGTCACAAGGTTGGTAGTTGTAAACAGAGATCAAAATATAATGAAAAAGGTAAAGGGTATTTCGTAATAAGTCAGTATCTGTCTGTGACGCAGAGGATGTCGATGTAAAAACAAAGTGCTACCAGAATTGCACCACAAGCACTCAAGTTCCAATAATGATGAGAGTACACTACAGTCAAGAATTTAAAATTATACCGAAGCTCTAGTTAAAAGAAAAGTCATTATGAAATTCTAATTATTTTTAATATTTCAGGATGTCTGGCTCTTCCGATCTCGATTTTGAGCGATCTGACTCTGAACTATCTGAGTCAATGGATCATCGTCCTGAGGATCGCCGCCGTCGCCCCAAAAGGCAATCCTCAGCCGCCCGTAAAACACGCTCAGAGCCCGACTTTGTTAAGATGATTGCTGATCTGGAGGCCAAATTAATGAGCTCCTTGAAGGAGGTAAAAGAGGAATTTTCTACTATTAAGGAGAAAGTGAACCATTACTCTGAGGTAAGAGACATAGATTTTCTCTTTGGTGACCGTTCAAATCATACCCAAATATCAGATAATGTGCCCGAACCTATGGATACCTCTAATGCTCTGCCTGTAGTTTCTGAAACCTCTGTTCTTCCCTCTATGTCAGCACCAAATGTAGCGACTTCTGCTCATACTGTCTCAGATCTAAACTTTGTAGTAAATAACAATCATGAGTCAGAGCAGGTGTCAAATCCTTGCCTTCCGCAATCACAAAGTAACAGCTTGCCAATATCAAGTAATCCTAGGAGACTTGATGGAGTACGGTATCGCCCCCTCTCAACAAAATTGGAGGAAAATTCCCAGTTTAAACTCTGGCGTCGGAATGTTGAAGCTGCCATTGATGCTCAAGAATGTGGCTTTTTGTTGAGAAGGGACGAGCCCGTGCCAGAAGGGTACACAGCTGTTGATTATAATACTGCTAAGAAAAGAACCAGATTTTTCCTTTTAGAGTCTATGTCTGACGACTATCATGAACTTGTTCAGGAAGTTGAACACCCATTAGATATGCTAACTTCATTAGAGAAAATCTGTGAGCCCTTCTCCCCACATCAAGTGAACCAAGCTGTACTTTATTTTAATACAATGTACTACGACTCATCAGCTGAGAGAGTCATTGACTTTCTGAAACGATTTGATGATGCTCAGCGCAAACTCGTGAAGCTCCATCCAACGATGATGTCCCCAACTTACATACGCCAGATCTTTGTCTTGTCAATTCGCGACACACAAACGTATGAAAAAGAACAGCTAAATCCCGGTAAATATACGGTGTCAGAACTGCGTGAAATGCTGTCTGATGAAGAGATGCGTCTTGAAAATTTAAACACCCTTTCTAAAAGATCAGACTCCGCAAAGTTGGCGAGGGCTTCACGTAGTACCTATTCTACAGGAGTCAAGAGGAAGGGAAAACGATCTGTAAACTCACGCGTTCCCTTTAGACAGAAAATATTCCCTTTAGACAGAATAATATGATCTTTAGTCAAAATAATCTCCCTAATTCCGTTTTTCCATCACAGAACAGAGGGAATACTTTCCGAGCTCAGAGCAAACCTAGACGCAGACCTCGATGCACTTACTGCCACCGTCTAGGACATGACAAGGAACGTTGTTTCAGTCTTCAGAAAGTTTGCTTCAACTGTGGAGGAGACCACTTGGTCTCCATCTGTCCTAAACCCTCAAGGAAACAAATTCCCAATCCTCTTAAGAGAAAGTCTGAGGCCTCCACGTCCGCTACACCAGCACAAGATAGACTAACTAGAAATAAACGATTTAGGTCAATGTCAGTTAAGAAGCCAAATCTTGTTCGAATGCCCTTGGGACATGCTAAGTTGCTTCAGCGCCGATTGGCTGGTGGGCATCAAGATGCTTGTTTTTCAATTGCTGGCAACTTGGATGGTCCCGATGACAAGGAGGTCTGGGTCACCATGGGTGACGAAGAGGAACAGGAGGTTGCTCACGTAAACTATTGCTCTGAGAAAAACTCAGGCTCGAAAGCCCTTACCATCATCACTGGTAAGAATCCTAAGTATTTTAGGGCCATCGTAGACACAGGATGTACAGAGCACTTAGCGTCAGAAACAATCTGTCTCTCTAATCTGCGTCCACTTAAAAGTCCGAAAATTTTTAATGAATGCGCGAATAGTGATGAAAATGCAGATTTAGTCGGTACCATGTCAGGAACCTTAAATTTTGTTAACAATAATAAACCCAGAACACTAAGTGATGTGATGTACATCCCGGGTCTAGGCTCAAACCTGTTTTCTGTTAGAAAAATGACTGATTTAGGTTTTCATGTGTTATTCACTAATGAAAGAGTCGATTTTATACAACCTACCACAGGTAAAGTTTTCAAGTCCGGGTATTTTAAGAATAATCTATGGTACGTAGATCTAGAATTACTTGAAAAGAACCCTCTTAAAAGAAAGTCTGATCACTCTGTTTATGGAAACAAGAGAGTCAGACTTGATAATTGTTTTACTTCTATTCCTACAATAGATTCCCCATGTAATCAAGAAACTATCACTCTCTCCACCGATATTTTGTTGGGAGGGAGGGAAAATGGTTAGTCCTAAAAATGATGATTCTTCCGAACTTCTAGGAGGGAGCGCTGCAAAGTCGCAGTGTTCCACTACAATTCAAGGGGAAAACACTAATAAAATTAATGCCAGTAAAAATCTTAGTGCCAGAAACCTATCAAATAGTGACAGTCTAGTACCTAAACATAATACAAAACAGAGTTCAATTCAAGTAGGACAACTTTCCAAAACTCCAGGAGGGAGCTCTACCTCTAGTGACAGCTCTAAAATTCCCACTTGTAGTAAAAACTTAGACAATGAAATTTCAAAATATGATAACAAAATGTTAAGTCAAGTCTACAAGGAAAGTTGAGAGATAACTATGGTACGCTATGGCACATACGTCTAAATCACGCTTCAAAACATTACCTGGAAGCAGCCAGCAAATTTCTACCAGAACTAAAGTCAGTTAAATTTGGAAACGAAATTCTAGACTGTGTAGATTGTGCCCAAGCTAACACCAAAAGAAAATCACATAAAGAGGTCAGACATAGAGTCCAAAAACCCTTTGCAGTTTTACACTCAGATTTGATGGGACCTATTCGTCCGCATAACTTTAGAAATGTGTGATTCCTATATAATAATCTTTGTATGTGATTTTTCCAGATATCTGTTTGCTTATTCCCTTGCAAACAAAAGGGAAGTCCATCTTGCTTTAAACAAATGTCTGAACGAAATAGCTACCATTAGTTTGCAACAAAATTCGGTGTTTAAAATTAGAGCTGACAATGGTCTTGAATATAAAACTTCCGAAATGAAAAGTCTGTTAAAATCCAAAAATATCACCCTAGAGACGAATGAACCATATACCCCACAACAAAATGGATGTGCCGAAAGAATGAACCAAGAATTAATACATAAAGTCCGTGTTAACTTGTTGTCAGCAAAAATGCCTTGTCGTTTTGGGGACATGCTCTGAACTATGTAACCCATGTCTATAATCGAATGCCACACTCTTCAAATAATTTTAAAAGTCCATTTGAAAAAGTGTATAACTATTCACCTACCCTAAAATATATTAAACGCTTTGGTTGTCTGGTGCTAAGTGTGGATAACGAAAATACAAGTAAATTTGCTCCAAAAGCCAAACGCGGGTACCTACTCGAATGTACCAAAACAGGCTATGTAATTTTTAGCGAAAAACATAAAACCCTCGTAAACTCATGTAATGTAAAATGAATAGAATCACAAGTATATGGTGATCATATAAAGGATTATCCTCAACCACTTTCTGAAATCCTTGAAATAGGAGAAAACGTCGGCTCTTCTGAGGAAAGCCTAGGGGAAGTCGACAACTCAGAAAGTCAGCCTTCCGCTATTAATGAAATTTTATATGTTGAACCCTATTCATTCTCTGATGCAATGAAGTCACCTGATAGAGATCTATGGGAGGAAGCCATGCTTGACGAATTAGAATCCCTCTCTAATAAAAACACCTGGGAACTAGTACCAAAGTCAGAACTACCTCCTAAAACAAAAATCATAAAGTCCCGCTGGGTCCACAAGCGAAAAATGGAGGCTGACGGATCCTTTCGTTTTAAAAGTCGTCTAGTAGCTAAAGGTTTTGCTGACACGAATGATTATATACTGTCTGAAATATACGCACCTGTAGCAAGGCTAGGTGACGTAAGACTATTACTATCAATAGCAAACAAATTTAATTTACATTTGTATCAGTTAGACGTCAAGACAGCTTTTCTAAATGGAAAATTAGAAAAACCCGTTTTTATGGAAGTCCCTGAAGGTGTAGTAGAATTAACTGACGTCCCTGAATCTGTTCAGCAAACCCATGTCTGTAGATTAATTAGATCTCTGTATGGTCTAAAAGTAGCTCCGAACTTATGGTTTAAAAGATTTACTGGACTAATGAGTAAAATGGATTTTGAAGAATATCCACATCAAGATGCATTTTCAGATGGCAACAAGGAGAAAAGTTTGCCATACTTCTAGTTTATGTCGATGATATTTTACTAGGTTCTAACTGTAAAACGAAAGCCTGTGAAGTTATAGAATGTCTGAATCAAGAGATTGAAGTGATAAATCTAGGAACCCCAAAGAAATTTTTAGGTCTAGAAATAGAACGTAACCTTGAAAATCAAACTATTCTTTATTTCACAAAAATTATTTATTCAATCTCTCTTGGATGAGTTTCTCCCACCTGATTTCCCAATCTGCGACATTCCAATGACAGATAGAATATGTACTCTAAAATTCCAGTTGGAACACCAGTCCGAAAGTACGTCACTCCCAAATGTTCCGTATCGCAAAGTCATTGGCTCATTACTCTACTTGCAAGGAGGTACGAGGCCAGATATTTCATATGCAGTAAATTTTCTTAGTAGAAAACAGGTCAATTATACGTCTTTTGATTGGGGAGTGTGTACTAAGAGTCCTAAGTTATCTTAAGGGTACTATAGACCTGGGACTCTTATACACTGGGACAGGTGATACCATATTCAGTTATGCTGATGCCTCTCTGGGATCAAGTGATCTCAAAGGCAAGTCCACAACAGGATATACTGTTTCTGTATTTGGAGATCTAGTGACCTGGCGGTCGAAGAAACAGAATCATGTTGCCCGATCGACTTGCGAGGCTGAGTACATAGCAATGTCAACAGCTTGTACTGAGGTTATTAGCTTCAAAGAACTCGTAAAATTTCTAATTAAACTCGTGATAACTCCCACTATATATGGTGACTGCACCCCAGCAATAGCCCTAGCGATGACTGATGAATCTAGAAACACTAAGACATATCGTTAAACTTAGCTATCACTTTGTAAAAAATGAATATAAAAGGGGGACAATAAAGTTGGAATGGGTACCTACCCAGGAACAGTTGGCTGACTGTCTCACAAAAACCCCTTCCAAAAGGACTATTTACAAAATTTAGAAATGATTTATTGTTCTCTATGTAATTATATGCCACCTAAAGATGTATTACTGCATTCCTTTTCGTTGTGTTTCATGATTGATGATGAGTGTTGGGCCTAATCAGTTCTGTATCTGCCTGCTTCTTTTACCATATAACTAATTGCCCAGAAAAAGAAAACAAAAAAAAAAAAAAAAAAAGGAGGAAAAAGAAATTCTTAAGTTGACTACTTAATTTTTGGTATGCCTGAATCTACACAACAATGTTCTCCACCAAGAGTGAGTCAGTTCCATGTATTTCCTATCAGTAGCTTCCTAGAAACAATTCTCACTTGCCTTCCATTTTTCGCGGAACTATCATACATGTAATCTAATATCGCGAAACCGTCTCGGGGAACAATAGCTCTTAAAGCGACTAATATACTCTTATCTTCCACAAGTCTGACCTATATAACTTACTGTGACAATCTGTCTGAAGGGCACATATTTCTTCTCTTTTAAAAAAAATTTGAAAAAGGAGGGAGTATCAAGAAATGGGGGTTTTTTCAAATTATTATTAGTTCACTATCCCACCACGTCAGGCAGATGCAGGATAGGGATTGGTCTCAATCCATTCTAGTATACTTCATCACACTCCATGAAACCTGGTGATGTCAACCGCTCCATAAAGCCGGGATCTACTTCGTCATTACGCTGCCCATCAGATCGTCACTTGACTCGTTACGTTCTCCTGTGTTGGTAGAACTGCGTGGCCCTCTTCTGATTCGCTGGACCAGCCCGGCTTCACTTCTTGCTGCAGCTTCGGAGCTCTCTCTTACTGTTTCAAGCTATTTTTGCTCTTGCTTTTATAAAAGTCTTATACTCACAGTTCACTATAATAATAAAGTCAGTATTCAGTTCAGTTGTGATAATTCTAGTGAAGTTCATTTCGATTCACCTCATCAAAGTGAGTAACTTATTTAGTTAATACTATTTTCGATCAGTCTGAAAAAGCAGTTTCGATTTCAGGTTATTGTCTACGATGATGGTAAGAAAAAGAAAAAGGATGAAGAAGACGAAGCCGCAGCGGATGCAAAAAAGGAGCACGTCACGAAAAGTTTGTTCACGCGTCCTGAGCCACCCCCTGCAGAGGAAGGTGATAACAAAACTATGACTATTGTTGATGATCAATTTCGTTAATTACCTACTGGACACTATTACAACGACTGGGTAATTAATTAAATATTGAGTGGATTTCAACAGTTCTCCATTCGTAAATAGACATAACTGGAATGTGGAAGGTGATTATTTTAGTTGAAGGTTGTTGCATTTTCTTTTGACATAGGTATGTCCGATTCCTGTGAAACGATAAAGGAACAATGAAGCAGCAATTTGGGAATTTCATTGTGGCACAAGTGGAGTGATTTAATTTAATTTAGTGAACTAATGAACTATATGCTTTATTTTATTGATCTTTCATATTCATATATACCTACTTTATTTAAAACTCGAAAGCAAAATTTTAATTTATCAATGTAAAAGGGGCATAAAATCCCGTTAGTATATAATAAACAAATCTTTATATTCGTATCTGGGCATGTCCCGTAACAATAAATAAATAATACCCCACCGCCCACCCACCAACACACACACAAACTGTAACATTTTATATGACTGAGAATGGTTTTTCAGAGGAATTTAATTCTTCGAGCTGAATTGTAAAATAATCGAACAAAAAAGGTCCAGTCTTGCAGCATGATCGTATGAGCGAATTTTCGAATATTATCATCCTGTATGATGTTAAATTGTTATAAAATTTAAGCTTTTGAGTGCAAGGAAATTGTGAACTATTCATTTTATGGCAAAAAACGTCTTCTAAATAATAATCTGCTATTCAAAAAGAGGTTTCGGATTTCTACCTTTTGTTGCAGTTTTTATCGATTTATTTTAGCAACTTTCAATGAAATTTAAGTACATTTTTCAGCATATTTTAGTACATAAATTTTTAAATGTTCTATTTTATAGTTAATAAACTTTATTTGAGCAATAATCTGCTAAACAATATGAATTTAACGACTTTTAGCCGTTTTTTAGCCATTTTCAGTGATTTGTTTAGCACGTTTATTGAAATTTGTCCAATTTAATGTGCGGGTACAAGAGCATCTATAGTTAACAAAATCTGTTTTGAAACACAAAAAACGCTGCAAACTATTACACAAAGATTTATTATTTCTGTATTAGATAGCCCTTCTACGCAGATCATTGGTCTATAATTTATTGAAGAGCTTGGCCGAATAGGGGTCTAAGTTACATTTCTTCCGAAATGGAGTTATTGGTATCAAACGATTCGTTGAGATCTCCTCCATTAGTTTATACAAACGAAAAACCCCCATTCTATATGTGCTTGTCACTATGGACCTTCAGCGACTCAAAATCGTGGCTATTTTTGGCTTTGAACAAGGGTCTATGTTTGTTTTTCGCTTAGCGACCGTGCTATGATATGAGCCGCAGTTATTCCATTCATCTCTCCTGGGTTTTCTTCCGTGTCGGTGATATTTCAGTTTTCTGCACTTACTTTAACTTTATCTTTCACGGATTTGTGTTCAAATTCAAGTGCCTTTCGACCCGTTTTAGTTATTATTTCAGTTTATTTATAGTTTTTCGGTTTCTTCTTTGATTTTTCTGTTACATAGTTAAGTATTCTACGTATAATTTTCCCATCGAAATGAACAGGACAGTTCCCCTTACGGACAATGACTTGGACAGGATGAATCAATCAAAATCGCGAGTTATTTTGAAATGATCGAGGAACACCTTTGAAGACTAATTTTAAGGCTAAATTGAAAGTGACTAAACAGCTTTGGATGAAGTACTGAATAGATGATCCCTTTGTGATATATGCGAAATCAAGCCATAACAACATCAGACCATGGGACAGACAAAGCTTATGGAAGACCATGTTGCCCTTTGCCAAACCCTTATGAGCTCCCAGCACGTAACACAGCGTTGTTACCCTTCCTAAGGCCAAAATAAACGGACCTCATGAAAATAATTCCATATTTACCCGAGCAATGTAAAGAATTTTATATAACACTACCAGTCGTTTCTGATTAATGTTTTCATCGTTCCCAGAAGAAGTAACTACCTACGGTATAATTTTAAAAACGTTATCTAAAAACTTATTTATTTTAGTGTTTCAATAAAATTGTCATCTAAACAGCCTTTTCTTCCATTTATTTCTACTTTAATATTATAGATTATTGACGATGTTATCGACATGGATTATTCATTGAGCTAACAGGTCTCCGTCATTGAATTGAATAAAGGAGAACACTGTTGATGATAAAGGTCGCAAGATAATGAGTGCATTTTTATATTATAGATGGAACAAGGGTCTATGTTACACTTGGTCCTGCAGTTTCTCGTCGTGTGGTTACGAAGGAGTTTTTTCGCTCTCCTGTAAAATTTAGTAAATATAACATACACCCTTATTCGGCCGAGCTCTTCAATTATTATTAAGCCCCTAAAATATGTCGAAAAGGGAGCACTGGAAGGTAACACGAGTTGAGTGAGGTTACAAACAACACAGGTTATTCCACTTCCAAGTTCTGAAATCGTTCGCAGTGCAGAACGCGGTTCCACAAGTTCCGGAACTCCGTGGGACTCCCCGTCCCAGTTCTCATGAGTTCGAGAACTGTTAGAACGCGCACTGAGAACGAAGCTTAAATAATATGGAGAGCTATTAGTGATAATTGAGTCGTCAAACCATAGGTGCCGCTTTTGTCTTAATGGATCACGTAAAATACGCAACTTTCAAGATGGCTGTACAACGATCAGCTGATGTCATATGAGATGCAGTTGATACTGTATTATGTGGTACCTACCTATCATAATTTTCTATGAATCGTATTCGAGTATAAATCAAATGTTTGGTGATTTAAAAATGTTTACTATTTACAACTATCTATATTTTATCTACCGAGAACTACGAGCTGGTGCGTGGCGGGAAGCGTAATTTGTGTGGACCAGCACGACGCCAGCGGCACGTATCAACTGATAGGAAATATACACAATGTTTTAAGGTTATTATAAGGTCTTTGGTAGACTTGACGTTGGGTACACAACATGGCCCACTGTGCGCGCCCCTTCTGAGCTGAATTGTAACTACGTTCCTGCATAGTCTGTTCACACAAATAGGTTCCCTTGAATGAATTGGCGCCTCAATTTTTATTAATCTATGTCCGCTTCCGCTGCTAAAATATAGATATCAGTTGGACCAATAGATAAGAATGAGGTTATAAATTATTTGTATCATGTTAAAAGAAAATAAAAACTTTTGAAATTTGAAAAAAAATTTGAAAATGATTTGTGCAGTTGAAGTAGGGATGGGTATCGTTACAAAAGTATCAATACCGTATCGGGATGCAAGTATCAATATACCAAATATCGCTTGAGCAAAGTATCGATATTTATAAATATCGCGTATCGATACCACATCCACAATGTTGCTTAAGAATAAGTTTTTCCTGACAAAAAAATTTTCAAACCGGGTATTGAATTATTTAACTTAATGGATGGAGGTAATTGTAAAATGAAGTTCATGGAAGAAGATATATTATCTGGGAAAAATTATATTATTTTCATATAGGTATTTAAAATTACTGTATTGAAAAATCAGGTAAGAAAATGTATTTACTCGAATAGATAAAATCACGTCAAAACTATAGAATCACGTCACGATAAAATAGTCACAGGGATGGAAACGTTAGAGCAAACATACCTACTTGAAATTACCACAACTCATCATCTGCACTTTTCAAAAATATGAGTTTGGAAACCAACTTTCCTCCAAGTCGATCCCTTGCCGGAGTAACTGTGGCTTCATAACAAGTGGCTAATCGCTGATTTGCGAGTCGTTGACTAAGTCATCCAAAGAAAGAGAATTAAGTTTGTTAAAGTTGTTGAGGAAAAAATTCCCGATATTTCAAAATATCGGAATGCAAGTATCGATACTCAATAATATCGGTGGGCACGGTATCGTTACAAAAATATCAATATGAGGTGGGAAATATCGATATTTTGAAATATCGAGTATCGATACCCATCCCTAAGTTGAAGTGGATGCTCGCATCTCAATAATACATAAGTACAAGTAGTCAATCTCTCAATAAAAATTAGTTTAGTTGGACAAATAGTTCAGAACGATGTGTTGAGTTTGGTGGTCTGGAGGCTCGTGAGCTCGCACCTCAAAAATACGAGTACATAACATCAAGTAGTCAATCCCTTAGTAAAAATTCACGTTAGTTGGACAAATAGATCAGAATGATTTGTATAGTTTCGTGGCCGTTTTGGATGTAGTCTCAAAGATACATAACATCAAGTAGTCAATCCCTTAGTAAATACTGATTAGTTTGACAAATAGATCAAAATGACGTTTTGAAGTATGATTTAAAACATTTATAATAATGATGTTTTAAAATATGTTTCGGAGATTGAATTTGAATGCAAAAAAAAAAAAAAAAAAAAAGTTGGTTGCTGTTGGGGGTGTCTAGCCGCCAGTGGTTTGTGTTCATGATGGTACATTTATTGTAAAATGAAATCTGGGGGACACCCCCAGACCCCCGGATTGTTAATGTTAGGATCAAGGATCAAACCAATGAAACACAGAATGTGTATTTCGGGGATTTCCCGGAGGGCTGGTGGCATTCTGGTGAGTTCGACCGAAGTTCATTCCGCGTTCTTGGAATCCAGTGCCTTGGATTGTAGACCTACGTGACGTAGACCCTTCCCAGGGATATTAACGTTTTATAAGGTGGCAACCCTGTGACCAATTGTGGTGTGAACTTATGAGTTCCGAAGACTAATAGAAGCATGGAGGCAACAATCCAACTATCGTCTGTTTACTAACTTTCAATAAAATGGGAGCAGTAAGTTAAAAAAGTCGTTAAGCATGAACCTATGTTTCACAACTCAATGTCCACATATTGCAACGCATTATACTTCTCAGTAACAAAATCTCCCTTCTTCCTTCGATGTTTTTCCATGTAAGCCATTACTTTGGGCCTACGTGACCGACTGCTCGTCCCCTCCAAGGAAGGGTAGGGATGGTTAGTAGTGTTTTGCAACTAGGTACGCAATTATTTTCATTTAAACACACACTCGCGGGAAATGTGGGTTGCAGGGCTACGTGAGTAGGTACTTGTGGTGAAAACCACCCCCTCTTTTCAACAGCCCTTTTCAGGGCTACCAAAAAGAGGTAGGCACAACACAAAAATATTTATAAGACGTCGAGTTACAACTCCGTCAAACAAAATATTTCACCAGAGAGAAAATACGAATTTCTCTCTCAAAAGTGAAATATTAACTAAAAACATACAAGGCGACCTCCCTAGACACTTACTGGGCGAGAGAGATGCGACAAGTATCTCGAACCAAGTCGCCTTGAACGAGAAAACTCAAACAGAAAATCAAACGTCCTCTAAAACTAGCAAGGACAATTCAAACAAGCCTACTCGCCAATCAGAAACACTGATTACACGAGAGACAATAGGCGAACCAACCAAGAGGCGGCAAGCAACCACCTCTGGTCCAGCAGCCACCCCGGGGACCCCGTCTGAACAACTGACGCAGAGAAAGCACCCGAGGTCCCCGGCTAAACTCAAGGTCGCCGGCTCCGCGACGGACGCTCGTAAGCACCCCGGAGGACCAGCTCAGCTATCATACTCGCAGATACTGAGAAAACAATGTGCGAGCCAATGAGATTACACAGTCGAATTAATGAAATTAAGCGGACCAATCAGGAGGCGGCAGGGGGCGGCCACCTCCCTATAAATACCCCGCTCGGAGCCTCCGAAATTCATTCTACTCTCCGCTCTCGACGACGACACCTCGAAGTACGAAGATTTCTACACGCTCTACGCTGACGAACCTTCTGCATCCCGAGTTCATCTCAAGAACGGCTTCCTACTGCTTTCTACAAGGCCTACCTTCTCTCCACACAGATCTCGCATTGGCATCTACGAGTCCAGTGATTATTCATCCTGCTCATTGCCCAACGTAGTTCATCTGTCAGGACGCCACCCGGTACATCTATCGATATTCTCTTTAGATCGTACGCCCGAGGGACGTTCCGAGCCGTATCACCCGGGTTTCGTAGCACTAGGCTCGTCACCGACCGCCGGGATACGCCGGTAAATTACTCTGCTCATCCGCTCTAATTTACCGTCCAAGGAAGTCTTTTTCAAGACTACAAGGTAGGACCCTGACATACGAGCAAAGGAAAGAAGCTCTGTCAAGCGAGTCCACCTTCCTAAACCCTCTATTTCTGTACATAGAGGCATCGAAACGAGCTAATAACTCGACTATTTCGATGGAACGTCGGCCGTCTTATTTCCTCATGCAAGGGGAGGCAGACGACGGCGAAGCCGGGCCTCTTAGCCCCCGTAGCGCTCCCTACAGGCTACCCGGCCAATCCGCCGGTCCCAGCGACGGCGCAAGGCTCGATCCTCACGACGAGATCGCCTTCTCACCTAACGTATTCGTTAAAGAAACGTTCGATCAAGCCTCGCCTATACAAAAGATCGAGGATACCTTTCAGACCCGCTCTGAAGTCAATCATTACGATTCGACCAAGCTGTCCGAATACCCACGATATTCGACGCAAGCCTACCCGGCCGATCCGAGTGTCAAATACACTCCAAATGTGCAAAAAACGAAGGATACTTTTCAGTACCTCAACCAAGCTCAACATATTCCTCCTACAGATATAAATCTTAGGCCGGAATATTACAAAACGGCTCAGTACCAAACTGATCGAACCCAGCACCCACTATGCGAGCCCAGTGCTCCACGCGGCTGCGACACGAACTATCTCTCAGTTCATCCCGCCGAGCAAGCTGACCTTGACGGATCCGCCCACATTCCTTACAGGAATAACACGGGGACTAACCCGCATAATCAGAATATAAATGTCCCACTTGGTCTACCGACGCCAAGTAAAACATATATAAATCCACTACAAATGGTGACCCCGCCTTTGAACAGGCTTAACACGGAGCATTTCGTTCCCTCTTATGAAGCTAGTGGATTTCAGGGAACCACTGCGGGCGTGCGACCCCCGCCGGGCCTCTACGCCCCACATCTCACGCAACATCCCTCTACACAAAGTGGCTTTCGAGCACTTTTAGAGGAGATGGGAGATTATCAAAAACCAATCTTCCAAAAGAAGAATATCGATCGTGCACTCGCCGAGTTCGATCAATACTGCGTGCGAAAACACCTGAGAACGCAGAACGAATGCTTCTCAGCTATATACAAGTGGGTACCAGAAGAAATGAGGGAAGCTATCGACTCAGCTTACCTCACGGCACCCCACGCACCCTACGAAGAGGCCAAACAGCGCCTACAGCGAGAATATGGGTTGTCCTTACAGGACAGGCTCCTCGCACTCGAGGACCCCGCATCTCTCGCCAAAAAACCCAGCACCAAGTACCACGAAATGTACTCTAAAGCTGTTGGGTACTTTTCAGAAGCTCTGATCACTCAAAAGTGGATCGAGACTCTACCCATCGAAGCACGAGGTATGGTCGCAGCTCAGCCTACCACGACCGCCCGGCTCGACCTAGCTGATACGCTACACGCGTACAAAACAGAGAATACCTCTCTAAACATACGAGGAGTAGAATCTACTCCGAAACCCATAAATACTGGTTTCAAAAAGGCCCTCTCAAAACAAGCTGAGTTCAAACCCCAACCAGTAGAGAGTAGGCCTCACAAACCGACGGCCTATGTCTGTCGAAACCACGCACGTTTCGGTAACGAAACTCGCAAATGTGCAGACCCAGAACACTGCACTTGGAAGACAAACACTGCTTCCAAAACTAGCAAAAAGGCAGCGACTATAAGCCAGCCTAAAACCTGGGTTTCAAACGAAAATACTCAGAGGTCGGTACAAGAAAGTACCGTTCCAACCTCCGACGTAGAGAGTTCGGAAAACGAATAACTGCCAGTGTATCTGAGCCTATACACCGGCAGTCTACTGAGTATAAAAGGCTTTTTTTCAAGTGCAAACTAAATGGCACTGAATTTCTCATCGACACGGGAGCAGAAGTGAACATTCTGCCCCACAATGTCACAAAAAAATTGGGCTTAAAAATTCGTAAGTCCAACGTTAAGCTCACAGCAGCTAACGGAGCCCCTATAGACACACTAGGGCGAGCTGACACGACAATTAACATCGGCCTCGGAGACATGACCACCGATTTTATGATCACGAAAGTTGATCTAGCGATCCTAGGTATACCATTCCTCGAGTCTTGGGATATCGGAATACGGGTCAAACACAAGTACATTTATAAAGATAAAATAAAGAGCTATGCCGATCAAAAAATAGCTGCAGTCATGAACAAAAAATTCACTGACGAACAAATAGCAGCTACTATCCCTCATCGTGACAATAATCCTCAACCAGAGGACGTGCAAATCACGGAGGACGAAAACATTCGCTCTATCATTGACAAATACAATGATAAAATGAGCAAACTTCAAGGAAAGTGGAAAAACAACGGGGTTTACCACCGTATAACCACGGAAGGAACACCAGTACACTTCCGAGCAAGACCCATGGCAGGCGAAAAACGGGCTCAAGTCAAAAGTACTTTTGACAAAATGCTTTCAGAAGGCATAATTGCACCATCAGATTCCGAATGGGCATCCCCGTTACACTGTGTACCGAAAAAAGACGGGTCATGGAGAATCACCGGCGACTACCGTTTCCTGAACGCGAAAACGAAGAAAGACGCCTATCCCCCTCCTCACATTCGCTCTTTCCAAGCGAATTTACATGATACACGAATCTATTCGACAATAGATTTAAAATCGGCATATTATCATATTCCGATGCACCCAGATGACGCTCATAAAACTGCAATTATTACACCTTTCGGTCTTTATGAGTTTAAGAAAATGAGCATGGGTTTGGCCGGAGCGGCCCAAACATGGCAAAGATACATGGACAGCATCATGCGAAAATTTGATTTCGCATTTGTATACCTAGATGACATCCTGGTGGCTTCCAAAAATTATAAAGAACACATGAACCACCTCAAACAAATTTTTGACAAGCTAGGAGAACACGGACTTCGAGTAGGTTTTGATAAATGCATTTTTTCAAAACCTACCGTCGATTTCCTAGGTTTCACTATCTCGAAAGAAGGGATAATTCCTAAACGAGATAAAATAGAAGCCATAGAACAATTTCCTAGGCCAATAGACGTGCGAAGTCTACGCAGATTCCTAGGTATGTGTGGTTTCTACCGAGCATGCTCAAGTAAATTCGCTCACACGGCACAACCTCTGTATGACTCCATTCAGTCAAACAAAAAAAATGACAAAACACCTATCGAATGGACATCAGAGAGAGAAAAAGCTTTCAACAGCTTAAAACAAGCAATGATTAAAGCTACATTACATAATATCGCTCATCCACACCCTACAGCAGAGTGGAGATTGGTCTGCGACGCATCCGACACACACATCGGAGCGGCACTAGAGCAGGAAATTACAGACAAAATCGGCTCGAAATCTTACCAACCATTGGGATTTTTCAGTAAAGAAATTCCGGAACAATGGAAGA
This sequence comes from Adelphocoris suturalis, assembly GCA_030762985.1. Classification (NCBI taxonomy): domain Eukaryota; kingdom Metazoa; phylum Arthropoda; class Insecta; order Hemiptera; family Miridae; genus Adelphocoris; species Adelphocoris suturalis. The sequence continues at coordinate 113,851,115 of CM061043.1, forward strand.
ATAAAGCATCATTCGACAAAGAGATGTTCGCCGTTTACCAAGCTTGCATTCATTGGCACAATGACTTGGACGGCCGATCTTTTCATATTTGTTCAGATCACAAGCCTCTGCTAGGCACGATGCTTAAGAAAAATGCACATTTTTCTAAAATGAGATTAAGATGGCTAACATACATCTCTCAAATGACGAGCGACATTCGTCATATACCCGGAGAGAACAACGTCGTCGCCGACGCACTCTCCAGACCCTTCGATCCGGTTGAAATTCAAACAAAATCGATTTCAACCCAAACGGACGAGGGTCCACCCATAGCCGAAATTTCGCAAATTACGGCTGCAATAGAGTGCAATCTTCTACTGCACATTTCAAATGCACAAATTCGTTCTCCTCCTAACGCAGAGGACAAATTGAAACTCACACAAGTTGAATTCCCTCAAGGAGAAATTTGGTGTAACCTAGATCTAGGACACCCAAGACCTTATATTCCAAACGAAATAAGGCAAGAAATAATCAGCCAAATTCACAATTTGGGACACCCAGGTATACACTCTACAGTGTATAAAGTTAAACAAAGATATTTTTGGCACGGACTCCGTGCAGATGTCTCAAACTGGGTCCGAGCGTGCGAAACTTGCCAACGAGCAAAAATCACTCGCTCCGTGAAGCTCCCGTACTCCGAATTTGAGACGGCTAACAAATTTTCACATGTACACGTTGATATTACTGGACCCTTACCTTTAGCTAAAGGAGGGAAACGTTACATTTTAATGATGGTTGATAGAGCAACGGGTTGGCTAGAGGCAGTCCCTCTTAACAACATCGAAACAACCACGATCACAAACGCCTTTATCAATATTTGGGTAGCTTCAAAGGGCGTACCTAAATACATCACAAGTGATCAAGGCACACAATTCGAATCAGATCTATTCAATTCCATTATGGAACGTCTCGGAGTAAAACATACTCACACGTTACCATACAAACCATCAACAAACGGAATGGTAGAACGCAGAAATAGATCTTTGAAAGAGGCTCTCAAAGCACAAAACGAAAATTGGCTCGACGCACTTCCGAAAGTTCTACTCGCCATGCGTACGGCAGTAGACCCAGCAACGGAAACTACACCGTTCCAAAAAGTTTACGGAATTGACGTACCACTCCCAGGAGACATTTTCGTAACTTCTACAAACCTTTCGGAGCCTCTCTTCTTCCGGCCTACGCATATTAAACATAATAATACGAAATATGCCGTAAACATGCCCAAAAATTTGGATACATGTACACATGTCTATATCAGAGTGCCCACACAGCTCACCTCTCTGCAATGTCCTTACACGGGACCATTCAAAGTGATTAAAAGAGATAAGTTTTCGGTTACAGTACAAATTGGCGAACATACAAAAAAAGTTCCCAAACAGCAAATAAAACCAGCTTACACTCTAAACTCGGACGAAGCTGTGTCACGAAACCAAAATCAGGCAGAAAGTAAGGAGAAAACTCCCCGAAAATCCGCCAGAGGGCGCGTCCCCTCTACCAAATTCGACGAGAAGTGGGTGACTGCACTCGAAACAAGCCACGCCCACTTTTCTCGGGTAGGAACAGTGGGAGATATAAATATGAAACGCCCCACGCCAGGAGCTCATACCAACTTTGACCATGGCAGCTCCCACTACCACGGAAGAGATGATCACGGAGGAAGTGGAAAATCTCCTACTCGCCGAGGAAATTCCGGCAACCATCAGCCCGCTACCGCCGTCGCCGGAGAAGAAGACACCGGCGGACGCCAGCGCGCCGAGAGAGGTGGTGTGGAGAACACCAGCAGCCTTCAAGACACCGGCTGCACCCGCTCCGCAGCTGCCCAGGGCCCCGCCCGCTCAACAGCCCCTCCCGGCTCCACGAAAGTGGATCAGCTCGGGCGACGTGCCCGTGCCTCGGTGGGACGAAATGAGCGCGGCGGGGTGGACGGAGCCGGAACGAGCACCTCCGCAACAGCCCAGCCGCGGCCGCGGGCCAAGCCCTCGCGGGTTTGGCTCCCGTCGGCAATGCTCGGGCCGGCCACGGCCGCCCCGCGGCGCTCGTCGAAACCGGCGAGGCCGGGGCGCACCCCAGGTGCGGGACGCGAGGCCTGCACCTCCGCCTCCGCCCCAACTGGTGAGGGTTTCGTACGGAGAATTCCGTGTGGACCTCCCAGTTCTCCCCAGCCGGCGTCGTCGTTAATAACACGACGTCTTGGGGGGGCACCTGTGGTGAAAACCACCCCCTCTTTTCAACAGCCCTTTTCAGGGCTACCAAAAAGAGGTAGGCACAACACAAAAATATTTATAAGACGTCGAGTTACAACTCCGTCAAACAAAATATTTCACCAGAGAGAAAATACGAATTTCTCTCTCAAAAGTGAAATATTAACTAAAAACATACAAGGCGACCTCCCTAGACACTTACTGGGCGAGAGAGATGCGACAAGTATCTCGAACCAAGTCGCCTTGAACGAGAAAACTCAAACAGAAAATCAAACGTCCTCTAAAACTAGCAAGGACAATTCAAACAAGCCTACTCGCCAATCAGAAACACTGATTACACGAGAGACAATAGGCGAACCAACCAAGAGGCGGCAAGCAACCACCTCTGGTCCAGCAGCCACCCCGGGGACCCCGTCTGAACAACTGACGCAGAGAAAGCACCCGAGGTCCCCGGCTAAACTCAAGGTCGCCGGCTCCGCGACGGACGCTCGTAAGCACCCCGGAGGACCAGCTCAGCTATCATACTCGCAGATACTGAGAAAACAATGTGCGAGCCAATGAGATTACACAGTCGAATTAATGAAATTAAGCGGACCAACCAGGAGGCGGCAGGGGGCGGCCACCTCCCTATAAATACCCCGCTCGGAGCCTCCGAAATTCATTCTACTCTCCGCTCTCGACGACGACACCTCGAAGTACGAAGATTTCTACACGCTCTACGCTGACGAACCTTCTGCATCCCGAGTTCATCTCAAGAACGGCTTCCTACTGCTTTCTACAAGGCCTACCTTCTCTCCACACAGATCTCGCATTGGCATCTACGAGTCCAGTGATTATTCATCCTGCTCATTGCCCAACGTAGTTCATCTGTCAGGACGCCACCCGGTACATCTATCGATATTTTCTTTAGATCGTACGCCCGAGGGACGTTCCGAGCCGTATCACCCGGGTTTCGTAGCACTAGGCTCGTCACCGACCGCCGGGATACGCCGGTAAATTACTCTGCTCATCCGCTCTAATTTACCGTCCAAGGAAGTCTTTTTCAAGACTACAAGGTAGGACCCTGACATACGAGCAAAGGAAAGAAGCTCTGTCAAGTGAGTCCACCTTCCTAAACCCTCTATTTCTGTACATAGAGGCATCGAAACGAGCTAATAACTCTACTATTTCGATGGAACGTCGGCCGTCTTATTTCCTCATGCAATGGGAGGCAGACGACGGCGAAGCCGGGCCTCTTAGCCCCCGTAGCGCTCCCTACAGGCTACCCGGCCAATCCGCCGGTCCCAGCGATGGCGCAAGGCTCGATCCTCACGACGAGATCGCCTTCTCACCTAACATATTCGTTAAAGAAACGTTCGATCAAGCCTCGCCTATACAAAAGATCGAGGATACCTTTCAGACCCGCTCTGAAGTCAATCATTACGATTCGACCAAGCTGTCCGAATACCCACGATATTCGACGCAAGCCTACCCGGCCGATCCGAGTGTCAAATACACTCCAAATGTGCAAAAAACGAAGGATACTTTTCAGTACCTCAACCAAGCTCAACATATTCCTCCTACAGATATAAATCTTAGGCCGGAATATTACAAAACGGCTCAGTACCAAACTGATCGAACCCAGCACCCACTATGCGAGCCCAGTGCTCCACGCGGCTGCGACACGAACTATCTCTCAGTTCATCCCGCCGAGCAAGCTGACCTTGACGGATCCGCCCACATTCCTTACAGGAATAACACGGGGACTAACCCGCATAATCAGAATATAAATGTCCCACTTGGTCTACCGACGCCAAGTAAAACATATATAAATCCACTACAGTACTGATTGCCCAGTCCGTTGAGAACACTTGAGCAGCATTTCCACTCACCATTATCAACATATCCCTCCCAACGGCCTAAAGGTTTGCTACTCTTACTGCAAGGGAATGGGAGTGAAGGAAGGCGAAGGAAGTAGGTGGTGGAGCAGACGCGCGGTAGGGGTAGCAGCTCGTACGGGAGAGGGGTAGGGTTCGGGGGGGGGGATCTTACGGGACAGACGCCTTCAAACCAAATAACCCTCCAGACGCACGGTGGGGGTAGCAGCTCGTAGGGCTGAGGGGTGGGGTTCAGGGGGGATCTTACGGGATGGACGCCTTCAAACCAAATAACCCTCCGTAAAAACACATTCAGTGTTAAAAATTCTTACACACTTGGGACCGAACTTGGGTACTAATTTTTCAGTCTGATATGCTATCCACTATACCACGGTGGACTTTTTGCTACCATTGAATAATCACAGAACTTAGTGCCCATAAGGGAGCTTATTTCCATTACCAGTTGACGCTAGTTCGAATTCAGGTCGGCAGGGATGCGCACAGCGGGACATGTTGTGTACCTAGTGTCTGGTCTTTGGTAGAACCTCTTGAGATTGAGATAGTAGAGAGTTTCTAAAGCGATAGGGAGATAGAGATGAGGCGCCTTATCGTGAACGGAAAACACTGCTGCGCATGTGCATGCAGATGAGGCGCCTCATCTCCGATAAGACAAATTTATTTCACCTAAACATAAGACGCTTTATCCCAAACCAACCTATCTCATCTCTTCCTCCCTATCGCAAAGTAACCTTATTCATCGATAACGTGATATTCATTTCTTGTTGGTATTCATGATTAATGAAAATTATATTCATTTTCTTGTTCATTAATTTTCAAAATCTGCCATTGCAAAACCTTTTTAAGAGAAGAATAAGAAAAGAACGAGGAAACTTAGAAATGCTGGAAACTGAGCACCCAGAATAGGAGGGAAAATCCCCATGGTGGTTCAGCGTTACTTGAAGTTAAGTAGCGTCACTCTAAGATGAAATTCTAATTCGACCCTCTTGATTTTATCAGGTTACATCCGCCGTGGCTCGCCCCAGATGATAAAATCCCCAAGCACCTTATTCCAATTGACTTATCGTTTAGGAACTCTCTATATCCTTGTCAATTTTCACTGCTCGGTGTATGTGAGGAACAGTATGTTCACACATAACAAATAATAATATAAATAATTAAAAAATAATATTGACATTTTATGTCTTTGCTATGGCACATAAACTAAAAAAACGTCACGGAAAATAATTGCTCACGAAAATTGTCCCAAGTGGCCACAACGATGATTATGACCATCAGAAATGACGTTGACCATTCGTTCGAAATTAACGATTCTGAGATTTGGTATGTAGCCCCTTGAGGGACTTCTGAACACAACTGACCGATCCCAGATCAGCTGAGTGGCTCTAGAATCCAGTTTTTTCCCTAATGATCCCACGATTCTGAGATTTGGTATGTGGGCCCTTGAGGGACTTCTGAACATTTTGATGATACGAGTCTGCAACTAAAGACATAAAATGTCCCAATGTGTTGCAGACTCGTATGCAAGCGTTTACATTGTATACTATGGTTTGGGTCTTATTTATAGATATCCGCCCAAAGGTTCGAATAAAACGTTCATCCATTTGCTCTTCCTTAGGGCTAAAAGATTGATAAGAAAAAATACGTCAACGCTCGTGTGAATCGCAATCAGTAAAACATAGGGAAAATCACCCTGAAAACTACAACGATTGTATCATCTGATATAATTCCCATGGAATTCTGACTTCACGAAATTTTAACATGGGCCAAGGGGATTTCACTGGTCTAATCAGACTACATTTCTTTTCATATTATAGAACCTTCATCTGCATCACCAAAAGGAACAAGTAGGGGAGGGTGGTCTCAGGGTGGCCGTTAGTTCGTGTTCACGACTCCAACCAGTCAGGTCGGCTTATATAGGGTGACCCACGGGAATAGCACGATGTTTGAATGAATTTTGGAATAAGAGAGAATTTTTATTGCTTAGGTTTAATAATAATAACAGTGTTGTTGACCAAAACTACTATCAAGGTCTTCCGAGTCCCTTACGCCATAAGAGTAAAGCGTTGGTCAGTTAGGTCTTGTATTGACCCCCTCCAAATTTCATTAAGTACCTAAGTAAATAGGTAAATTCGTATTTGTGCACAGCTCACTACTGGATTAATTTTCAAATGAAAGATAAAATTCCATGAATACTGACACCAACCGCCATATTTTACTACAATTTTTCAATGTTTTGGAAAAAAACTAAGTTTTAGCACAGCGCTCCTCCGTCTGGGCACAGCACTCTCTTCTGAGTGTGATACGTTTTGTCAAATCTAAAAACCTTAAAAAAAAAAAAAAAACACTGAAGAACAGAGCAGATGGTGTGTTCTCTGAATGAAATCTACTTCACAGGTGGTTCTCCACGAGCTTTTTCAAACTATTTAAACTTTATGGAAAACCCTCCAATAAAAACATTGGGAATTGGCCATTAAAGAGTGTGGTGAAAACCACCCCCTCTTGTCAACAGCCCTTTTCAGGGCTACCAAAAAGAGGTAGACACAACACAAAAATATTTATAAGACGTCGAGTTATAACTCCGTCAAACAAAATATTTCACCAGAGAGAAAATACGAAATTCTCTCTCAAAAGTGAAATATTAACTAATAACATACAAGGCGACCTCCCTAGACACTTACTGGGCGAGAGAGACGCGACAAGTATCTCGAACCAAGTCGCCTTGAATGAGAAAACTCAAACAGAAAATCAAACGTCCTCTAAAACTAACAAGGACAATTCAAACAAGCCTACTCGCCAATCAGAAACACTGATTACACGAGAGACAATAGGCGAACCAACCAGGAGGCGACAAGCAACCACCTCTGGTCCAGCAGCCACCCCGGGGACCCCGTCTGAACAACGGACGCAGGGAAACCACTCGAGGTCCCCGTCTAAACTCAAGGTCGTCGGCTCCGCGACGGACGCTCGTAAGCCACCCCCGGGGACCCCGTCGCAGCGACGGACGTGGGGAAACCACCCCGGAGGACCAGCTCAGCTATCATACTCGCAGATACTGAGAAAACAATGTGCGAGCCAATGAGATTACACAGTCGAATTAACGAAATTAAGCGGACCAATCAGGAGGCGGCAGGAGGCGGCCACCTCCCTATAATTACCCCGCTCGGAGCCCTCCAAATTCATTCCACTCTCCGCTCTCGACGACTACACTTAGAAGTACGAAGATTTCTACACGCTCTACGCTGACGAACCTTCTGCTCCCGAGTTCATCTCAAGAACGGCTTCCTACTGCTTTCTACAAGGCATACCTTCTCTCCACACAGATCTCGCATTGGCATCTACGAGTCCAGTGATTATTCATCCTGCTCATTGCCCAACGTAGTTCTTCTGTCAGGACGCCACCCGGTACATCTATTGATATTCTCATTAGATCGTACGCCCGCTGGGATGTTCCGAGACGTGTCGCCCGGGTTTCGTAGCACTAGGCTCGTTACCGACCGCTGTGGGCACGCCGATAAATTACTCAGCTCATCCGCTCTAATTTATCGTCCAAGGAAGTCTTTTTCAAGATTACAAGGTAGGACCCTGACATCCGAGCAAAGGAAAGAAGCTCTGTCAAGCGAGTCCACCTTCCAAACCCTCTATTTCTATACATAGAGGTATCGAAAAACGAGTTAATAAACTCGGATATTTCGATGGAACGCCGCCCGTCCTATTTCCTCATGCAAGGGGAGGCGGGACACGGCGCGGCCGGGCCTCTTAGCCCACGCAGCGCTGTCTACCAGCCGCTCGACCAGTCCGCTGTTCCTAGCGACGGCCCAAGGCTCGATCCTCGCAACGAGATCGCCTTCTCACCTAACGTATTCATGAAGGAAACGTTAGATCAAGCCTCACCTACACAAAAGTTCGAGGATACCTTTCAGACCCGCTCTGAAGTCAGTCATTATGATTCGACAAAGATTTCCGAATATCCACGATATTCTACACAAGGCTACCCGGCCGATCCGAGTGTCAAATACACTCCAAATGTACAAAAAACAAAGGATACTTTTCAGTACCTCAACCAAGCTCAACATATTCCTCCTACAGATATAAATCTTAGGCCGGAATATTACAAAACGGCTCAGTACCAAACTGATCGAACCCAGCACCCACTATGCGAGCCCAGTGCTCCACGCGGCTGCGACACGAACTATCCCTCAGTTCATCCCGCCAAGCAAGCTGACCTTGGCGATTTCGCTCACATTCCTTACAGGAATACTTCAGGGACTAACCCGCATAACCAGAATATAAATGTCCCACTTGGTCTACCTACACCAAGTAAAACATATTTAAATCCACTACAAATGGTGACCCCGCCTTTGAACAGGCTTAACACGGAGCATTTCGTTCCCTCTTATGAAGCTAGTGGATTTCAGGGAACCACTGCGGGCGTACGGCCCCCGCCGGGCCTATACGCCCCACATCTCACTCAACAACCCTCTACACAAAGTGGCTTTCGAGCACTTTTAGAGGAAATGGGAGATTATCAACGACCAATCTTCCAAAAGAAGAATATCGATCGTGCACTCGCCGAGTTCGATCAATACTGCGTGCGAAAACACCTGAGAACGCAGAACGAATGCTTCTCAGCTATATACAAGTGGGTACCGGAAGAAATGAGGGAAGCTATCGACTCAGCTTACCTCACGGCACCCCACGCACCTTATGAAGAGGCCAAACAGCGCCTACAGCGAGAATACGGGTTGTCCTTACAGGACAGGCTCCTCGCACTCGAGGACCCCGCATCTCTCGCCAAAAAACCCAGCACCAAGTACCACGAAACGTACTCTAAAGCTGTTGGGTACTTCTCAGAGGCTCTGATCACTCAAAAGTGGATCGAAACTCTACCTATCGAAGCCCGAGGTATGGTCGCAGCACAGCCTACCACGACCGCCCGGCTCGACCTAGCTGATACGCTACACGCGTACAAAACAGAGAACCCCTCTCTCAACATACGAGGAGTAGAATCTACTCCGAAACCCACGAAGACTGGTTTCAAAAAGGCCCTCTCACAAAAAGCTGAGTTCAAACCCCAGCAAGTAGAGAGTAAGCCTCACAAACCGACAGCCTATGTCTGTCGAAACCACGCACGTTTCGGTAACGAAACTCGCAAGTGTGCAGACCCAGAGCACTGCACTTGGAAGGCAAACACTGCCTCCAAACCTAGCAAAAAGGCAGCGCCTATAAGCCAGCCTAAAACCTGGGTTTCAAACGAAAATACTCAGAGATCGGTACAAGAAAGTACCGTTCCAACCTCCGACGTAGAGAGTTCGGAAAACGAATAACTGCCAGTGTATCTGAGCCTATACACCGGCAGACTAATGAGTATAAAAGGCTTTTTTTCAAGTGCAAACTAAATGGCACTGAATTTCTCATCGACACGGGAGCAGAAGTGAACATTCTGCCCCACAATGTCACCAAAAAATTGGGCTTAAAAATTCACAAGTCCAACGTAAAGCTCACAGCAGCTAACGGAGCCCCTATAGACACACTAGGGCGTGCTGACACGACAATTAACATCGGCCTCGGAGACATGACCACCGATTTTATGATCACGAAAGTTGATCTAGCGATCCTCGGTATACCATTCCTCGAGTCTTGGGATATCGGAATACGGGTCAAACACAAATACATCTATAAAGATAAAATAAAAAGCTATGCCGATCAAAAAATAGCTGCAGTCATGAACAAAACTATTCACTGACGAACAAATAGCAGCTACTATCCCTCATCGTGACAACAGCCCTCAACCAGAGGACGTGCAAATCACGGAGGACGAAAACATTCGCTCTATCATTGAAAAATACAATGATAAAATGAGCAAACTTCAAGGAAAGTGGAAAAACAACGGGGTTTACCACCGTATAACCACGGAAGGAACACCAGTACACTTCCGGGCAAGACCCATGGCGGGCGAAAAACGGGCTCAAGTCAAAAGTACTTTTGACAAAATGCTCTCCGAAGGCATAATTGCACCATCAGATTCCGAATGGGCATCCCCGTTACACTGTGTGCCAAAAAAAGACGGGTCATGGAGGATCACCGGCGACTACCGTTTCCTGAATGCGAAAACGAAGAAAGACGCCTACCCTCCTCCTCACATTCGCTCTTTCCAAGCGAATTTACATGATACACAAATCTATTCGACAATAGATTTAAAATCGGCATATTACCATATTCCGATGCACCCAGATGACGCTCATAAAACTGCAATTATTACACCTTTCGGTCTTTATGAGTTTAAGAAAATGAGCATGGGTTTGGCCGGAGCGGCTCAAACATGGCAAAGATACATGGACAGCATCATGCGAAAATTTGATTTCGCATTTGTATACCTAGATGACATACTGGTGGCTTCTAAAAGTTATAAAGAACACATGAACCACCTCAAACAAATTTTCGACAAGCTAGGGGAACACGGACTTCGAGTAGGTTTTGATAAATGCATTTTTTCAAAACCTACCGTCGATTTCCTAGGTTTCACTATCTCGAAAGAAGGGATAATTCCTAAACGAGATAAAATAGAAGCCATAGAACAATTTCCTAGGCCAATAGACGTACGAAGTCTACGCAGATTCCTAGGTATGTGTGGTTTCTACCGAGCTTGCTCAAGTAAATTCGCTCACACGGCACAACCTCTGTATGACTCCATTCAGTCAAACAAAAAAAATGACAAAACACCTATCGAATGGACATCAGAGAGAGAAAAAGCTTTCAACAGCTTAAAGCAAGCAATGATTAAAGCTACATTGCATAATATCGCTCATCCACACCCTACAGCAGAGTGGAGAATAGTCTGCGACGCATCCGACACACACATCGGAGCGGCACTGGAGCAGGAAATTACAGACAAACACGGCTCGAAATCTTACCAACCATTGGGATTTTTCAGTAAAAAAATTCCGGAACAATGGAAGAATAAAGCATCATTCGACAAAGAGATGTTCGCCGTTTACCAAGCTTGCATTCACTGGCACAATGACTTGGACGGCCGATCTTTTCATATTTGCTCAGACCAGAAGCCTCTGCTAGGCACGATGCTTAAGAAAAATGCACATTTTTCTAAAATGAGATTAAGATGGCTAACATACATCTCTCAAATGACAAGTGACATTCGTCATATACCCGGAGAGAACAACGTCGTCGCCGACGCACTCTCCAGACCCTTCGATCCAGTTGAAATTCAAACAAAATCGATTTCAACCCAAACTGACGAGGGTCCACCCATAGCCGAAATTTCGCAAATTACGGCTGCAATAGAGTGCAATCTTCTACTACACATTTCAAATGCACAAATTCGTTCTCCTCCTAACACAGAGGACAAATTGAAACTCACACGAGTTGAATTCCCTCAAGGAGAAATTTGGTGTAACCTAGACCTAGGACACCCAAGACCTTATATTCCAAACGAAATAAGGCACGAAATAATCAGCCAAATTCACAATTTGGGACACCCAGGTATACACTCTACAGTGTATAAAGTTAAACAAAGATATTTTTGGCACGGACTTCGTGCAGATGTCTCCAACTGGGTCCGAGCGTGCGAGACTTGCCAACGAGCAAAAATCACTCGCTCCGTGAAGCTCCCTTACTCCGAATTTGAAACGGCTAACAAATTTTCACATGTACACGTTGACATTACCGGACCCTTACCTTTAGCTAAAGGAGGGAAACGTTACATTCTAATGATGGTCGATAGAGCAACGGGTTGGCTAGAGGCAGTCCCTCTTAACAACATCGAAACAGCCACGATCACAAACGCCTTTATCAATATTTGGGTAGCTTCAAAAGGCGTACCTAAATACATCACAAGTGACCAAGGCACACAATTCGAATCAGATCTATTTAATTCCATTATGGAACGTCTCGGAGTAAAACATACTCACACGTTACCATACAAACCGTCAACAAACGGGATGGTAGCAGAAATAGATCTTTGAAAGAGGCTCTCAAAGCACAAAACGAAAATTGGCTGGACGCCCTTCCAAAAGTACTACTCGCCATGCGTACGGCAGTAGACCCAGCAACGGAAACTACACCATTCCAAAAAGTTTACGGAATTGACGTACCACTCCCAGGAGACATTTTCGTAACTTCTACAAACCTGTCTGAGCCTCTCTTCTTCCGGCCTACGCATATTAAACATAATAATACGAAGTATGCCGTCAACATGCCCAAAAATTTGGATACATGTACACATGTCTATATCAGAGTGCCCACGCAGCTCACCTCTTTGCAATGTCCTTACACGGGACCATTCAAAGTTGTTAAAAGAGATAAGTTTTCGGTTACAGTACAAATTGGCGAACACACGAAAAAAGTTCCCAAACAGCAAATAAAACCAGCTTACACTCTAAACACAGACGAAGCTGTGTCACTAAACAAAAATCAGGCAGAAAATAAGGAGGAGACTCCCCGAAAATCTGCCAGAAGGCACGTCCCCTCTACCAAATTCGACGAGAGGTGGGTGACTGCGCTCGAAACACCCCAACCGGCGTCGTCGTTAATAACACGACGTCTTGGGGGGGCGCCTGTGGTGAAAACCACCCCCTCTTGTCAACAGCCCTTTTCAGGGCTACCAAAAAGAGGTAGACACAACACAAAAATATTTATAAGACGTCGAGTTATAACTCCGTCAAACAAAATATTTCACCAGAGAGAAAATACGAAATTCTCTCTCAAAAGTGAAATATTAACTAATAACATACAAGGCGACCTCCCTAGACACTTACTGGGCGAGAGAGACGCGACAAGTATCTCGAACCAAGTCGCCTTGAATGAGAAAACTCAAACAGAAAATCAAACGTCCTCTAAAACTAACAAGGACAATTCAAACAAGCCTACTCGCCAATCAGAAACACTGATTACACGAGAGACAATAGGCGAACCAACCAGGAGGCGACAAGCAACCACCTCTGGTCCAGCAGCCACCCCGGGGACCCCGTCTGAACAACGGACGCAGGGAAACCACCCGAGGTCCCCGTCTAAACTCAAGGTCGTCGGCTCCGTGACGGACGCTCGTAAGCCACCCCCGGGGACCCCGTCGCAGCGACGGACGTGGGGAAACCACCCCGGAGGACCAGCTCAGCTATCATACTCGCAGATACTGAGAAAACAATGTGCGAGCCAATGAGATTACACAGTCGAATTAACGAAATTAAGCGGACCAATCAGGAGGCGGCAGGAGGCGGCCACCTCCCTATAATTACCCCGCTCGGAGCCCTTCAAATTCATTCCACTCTCCGCTCTCGACGACTACACTTCGAAGTACGAAGATTTCTACACGCTCTACGCTGACGAACCTTCTGCTCCCGAGTTGATCTCAAGAACGGCTTCCTACTGCTTTCTACAAGGCATACCTTCTCTCCACACAGATCTCGCATTGGCATCTACGAGTCCAGTGATTATTCATCCTGCTCATTGCCCAACGTAGTTCTTCTGTCAGGACGCCACCCGGTACATCTATTGATATTCTCATTAGATCGTACGCCCGCTGGGACGTTCCGAGACGTGTCGCTCGGGTTTCGTAGCACTAGGCTCGTTACCGAGCGCTGTGGGCACGCCGATAAATTACACAGCTCATCCGCTCTAATTTATCGTCCAAGGAAGTCTTTTTCAAGACTACAAGGTAGGACCCTGACATCCGAGCAAAGGAAAGAAGCTCTGTCAAGCGAGTCCACCTTCCAAACCCTCTATTTCTATACATAGAGGTATCGAAAAACGAGTTAATAAACTCGGATATTTCGATGGAGCGCCGCCCGTCCTATTTCCTCATGCAAGGGGAGGCGGGACACGGCGCGGCCGGGCCTCTTAGCCCACGCAGCACTGTCTACCAGCCGCTCGACCAGTCCGCTGTTCCTAGCGACGGCCCAAGGCTCGATCCTCGCGACGAGATCGCCTTCTCACCTAACGTATTCATGAAGGAAACGTTAGATCAAGCCTCACCTACACAAAAGTTCGAGGATACCTTTCAGACCCGCTCTGAAGTCAATCATTATGATTTGACAAAGATTTCCGAATATCCACGATATTCTACACAAGGCTACCCGGCCAATCCGAGTGTCAAATACACTCCAAATGTACAAAAAACAAAGGATACTTTTCAGTACCTCAACCAAGCTCAACATATTCCTCCTACAGATATAAATCTTAGGCCGGAATATTACAAAACGGCTCAGTACCAAACTGATCGAACCCAGCACCCACTATGCGAGCCCAGTGCTCCACGCGGCTGTGACACGAACTATCCCTCAGTTCATCCCGCCAAGCAAGCTGACCTTGGCGATTTCGCTCACATTCCTTACAGGAATACTTCAGGGACTAACCCGCATAACCAGAATATAAATGTCCCACTTGGTCTACCTACACCAAGTAAAACATATTTAAATCCACTACAAAGAGGACAATCCGAGCAATGGAATGGGATAAACTGTACTGAAATGAAAAGACTTCCGAAGTCCACCCACATGATATGAGCTGTTACTCAGAGTAGGTAATGGAACAGGTATTAAGCTGGAATAGTGTTATCTGATTGGTATCCCTGCCTCGCGCTGTCTCGAACTATCCTGTTAGCGCGCTTTCGCTTGATTGAAAGCATTTCCTTTGCCACTAAAGTTTCATAAATGACCGCTAGATAGTGTAATATGTTAGGCTTAGAGCAAACGAGCGCCAACAAGTCGCCAATGGGGCTACGGACACGAGAAGCTCGAGGTAGAGCGCAGCACGTAAACAAGGACCTTACCGATTTGCTCTTGCCAATTAGGGCTGTCGTGCTGGACACAAGTTGTTTTTTTTTCTTTTTTTGCCGGTTTTGTGTTTGTGTGTTTCTTTATTATTATAATTTATTTTTTAATAATTTAATTATCATTTTTGACCAGTGTTGATGAGATTGATGGAGCGGGGAATGAATTGTAGAGCGAAAAGGGGTGACACAAGGTATAAGCAGGGGGAAAGTCATGTCAATCACCATGTTTCTTAGGTCCTTAGCCCCCTAGCGCTCCTAGCGGTGGACCTTGTTAGTTTGAAGCACCATTCACGGCACTGCATCATCAGCTTGTGAAAGGAAAGTTAAGGTGTGTTATTTAATTTTATTAATTTCTCCTCAGAAGGCGTCTACACCAATGCTGACACATTAGATACCCACCTAAGTACCTACCTTATGATTAATTTAATAATACAGACACGTGTTCTGTGTAAAAGCGCTAATAAGTAGGTATATACAGTACAGAAATAACAAATCTCTATGTAATTATTTGCAGCGTTTTTTGTATTACCATAGGAAGATTAAGGTTGATTGCTTATTTCGAAATTCAACTTTGATTACGTTGGCCATCAATGAGTGAACTGATGGAAATTTTAATGTGTAGTAAATTCATTATGGTTACCAAGCAACCATGCAGGGATGCAGCAGGGATGCAGGTAGTTGTTACAATACAAAACTACATTTGGAATATTGTTGGTGACTTTTTTGGTTTTGTTTGGTGATTTTTTGTTTGAATAACCAGATTTATTTATAATTGGTTGGAACAACTTTTTTGATTCAAGAATTTAATTGAAGTTATGGCTCAACCGAGTTCTGAAGATGAGACAGATGCTTCAAAAGTAAGTTGGTACCTACTACACCCATTTGTTGTCTACTTTATTTTGGCATCGAAGGACAAGCAGGGCTTTCAATGAGTCATTTCCTGTGTTGCATTTCTCGTTAGGTACCTTTAAAAAATAGGGAGGTAGGTACTTACAACTAACTATATTTTCTCAGAGCAGTCCACAAAATCTCCCGTTTTTTAGCCCTCAGACTTTAACCCGTTTCTCCTTTAATCATGAATCGCCTTTTAATATCTAGATAGGAAGCTATTTGATGCATACCTATCTAGATATTGGATACACATGATTTCTATATACTGGATATGCTTGATCTCAAGGTATTTGACACGATTTATATCTAGATACCTGCCTAGTAAGTGTACCTAGGGGTTGGGGAAAGTAACCCCTACGCTTGAGGAACCTCAATGAGTTTGCAGTCTGCAGTACCTGTGGTGAACTCACCACTTACCACCAACCCTTTTCAGGGTCACCAAAATTGAGTTCACACATAAAACAAGGTAATTGAGACGTCGGACTACCTAACGATGAAACAAGATAACTCGCGGGAAGAAATATATAAATGACATAACCGCCGAGTCAATAAACATGCAGAAGGTAAAAAGTGCCAAGCTAAACGCTCACTGCACGAGCGAGGCTAGGCAAGCCGACGAGCTGACACACAAAAACTACCTTAAAACAAACGACGTTGAAACAATAGTCAAGGGCAAAGAAAGCCAAACGCGCTCTACCGAGAAGGGGGAGAAAAAGATGTTTCACCCCCGGGACATCTCGAGCGCACTCGATCAAATCAGAACAGCCAATCAGACGCAGCATCCGGCTCCTTGAGGAGTATAAATATAGCAGCTCCAGCCCGAGAAATTCATACCGATCTCTACCTCTGATCTTGAAGCTACCTTCTGACTCTTGAGGAACCTCTGGCTTCCAGCCTACTGCGATTGAAACTCCATTAGGATTGATTGAGGACAAGGCTCTCAAGCCAGTTGAAAACGAGATTCACGACACGAAATCACTCTTCCTTCCAGACTACCAGAATTCAGAGTAGATTGAGCTATACACTTCGTATTGCTTTCACTCTAGTCTCGTTTCAGCCGAGACGCTAAACAAGCATTCCTATACGGACGACGCTGTTTAGTTCCAGAAAGTCTTGCCACCCGGGTTCGTAGATTTATTTGCGAACCGCCCGCTGGGACAAGCCGGACGATCTCAAGAAAGCCCGCAGCGGCCGATCATCCATTTTTCGGCGGACCTACTATCTCGAACGGGCTTCACTTGTTCGAGAAGTAGTCGACCCCAGGAGGACCTGAAGAGTTTGAAAGCGAGTCCCCGAATTTAGTTCTTTTCAGAACTAAATCAACTCTTCCAAATGGAGCGAACACCTAGTTTTTGCCTTTTGGAGAGTCTTAATGAAGACGGCACGACAGAAACTCCGGTTTTGCGGTATGTTGGTACTTCTCAGCCCAGCGCCAGACAGGCCGGCGCCGACGAACAAGGTCACCCCGTTCCCGCCAAGGGGATGGGCGTAGTTCCGACATTCGTCGGGCGCAGCGCCACCTACGCTAACGGGCAGACTCCGGTCCCATCCACCGACCAAAAGCAGCGTGATTCACACGCCGAGCTTGCGACAAATATTGTCCCATTTCATCTTATTGAAACACAGAAGGATCGAGCATATTCTGCAGCCCAATCGTACACATCTCCAGCAGATGTAAGCTACACAGCCCAGCAATACCAAACCCCTACAAAAAGGGTCCCATGTGAGTTTAATTCACGAGAGGAGATGCGCCCGTCCTTGGCGACCGGGTATACACAAGATAGCGGTCTTTTACAAGACTCGTCCTATCAATTCAGCCATGAACCAAAAGGTACTTTGCAGTATCTTCAGACACCCGTTATGTAAGAACGGGAGAGCATTCAGCTAAAGCCCGGGAATTTCCATTCTCAAATCAGAGAAACTCCAAAAGATCAGCATAGCACAGACTTATTCGGAGATTCATTACCCCGTGGCTTACACACACCATATCCTTCCGACCACATGGACATACGAGACAACAGAGGTACTTTTTCGTACTTATCACAAGACCCCTGTCAGGAGTCAAGCTCGTACAATCACATGTCTAACGTGGCTAGAGATATTCCGCTGGGAATACCAACTCCCAGTAAGACATACATAAATCCACTACAGTCCCTACTAATGGAGAGTGGGGAAGATGAGGGAGGATAGACTAAAAGGGCAGCTTCTCGGAGATTGCGCTTCAACAATCAAAGGTGACTTCTTTTCCGGAGTCCATTGGAGTACCTCTTGTCTAGTTTTTTTTTTTTTTGGGTGTTGAGGAATCAGCCATTGATGTTGATCTGCATGGAGTGTATTGTGTCGATAAAAGTTGAGAATTCTGAAAAAACGTCTTAAATCTTTAGCAGTAAAAGGCAAGGGGAAGGTAAATCATGAATGGACCTTGAACGGTGCCGGGGAGACGTTATAGGTCTCTCTATGCCTGAGACAAGTGATGTCTGTCAGTGGGAGGACGCATCTTTATTGACTTCCAACTCTTCGCTCTAAGATCTTCAACATGGTTATAGTGTTGCAGAGATTTAGATATAGATGCAATGGGGCTCCGAACATGAGAAACTCGAGGTAGAGCGCAGCACGTAAACAAGGACCTTATCGATCTGCTCTTGCTTTGTTGCCTATAAGGGCAGTCGTGATGGACACAAGTTATTTTTGTTATTGGCAGGTTTTATGTTTGTGTGTTTCTTTATCATAATAATTTATTTATTAATAATATAATTCTCATTTTTGACATTTATTGATGAGGTTGGTGGTTCGGAGAATGAATTGTAGAGTGAAAAGGGGTGACGCAAGGTATCAACAAGGGGAAAGTCATGTGTACCACCATTTTTTTTAGGTCCTTGTTAGTTTGAAGCCCCACTAAAACGTCATCCAGAAAGATTAATACGAATGACCTTTGAGGATTTCATTCATATATCTCTGCTAGGACTTTGCGGCATTACAAAGGCCACAGTTCATATTATTATACTGACATAACCCACAAGGAATTGTAATCTTAGTCTTCCATGTATATCCTCTGAATTAACGTCAATATGATGGAATGCTTTGGAAATGTCGAGGGTATAGAAGATTTTGCACTAAAAGAGGTATGAACTGAAATCCTGGAGGTGTGGCACTGTGTTCCTGTCGGGAATAGTCCTAGAATTTAATGTCCTGTAGTCCCTCTATGCTCTAATTTATTGATCCTTCCGGTTATACACGATGTGCAGGGATCAGCCTGGTAAGTCAGCAACAACAAAAGTCCATTCATACTTGGCCTTATTGAGCGAAATCTCACAGGTGTTTGAGCCATAACTGTTCATTTTAATGAGATGAGAAATGCCATTTGGGGTTCAAATTCAGCATGACTGTTTCTTGTCGATTTCGGTTTGGGTCGACAGGAATAAAAGGTTTGATGTTTTACAACTGACTTACAGGCGGTTCATCCAAGGCTGTGCCCCGCTGACTTTATTCAAGGCGATGACGCCATCAGTTTTTGTGGTAACTGTTACACTTAAACCTGCATGGTAGGGTGTCTTGAGTGCTCTTCTTAGAAAATTGGAGTGATACCTGCAGAATGAACAATTGGGAGATTGTTGGCATCCTTGAGCGGATGTGAATCGTTTCTGTCGGATGTGGAGTTGGTTGGTCTAGAGAAACCTTCTGGGCTCCTACGTCTAGGAGATTTTCGGCAAGGTGGAGGGTAGCAGATGTTGGATGGTGGAGATGTAGGGAACCAAGGGGGAAACATATGCCGGGTTTCAGGAGGGGGGTATTCATTGACGTCCTGATCTGCTCCTTTCAGTTGGAATTGGCGACAGAAACGGTGAAGGTGGAGTTCATTTTATGAACTCTTCGGTGATATCAACCAATAAGGGAACTTCCTTAGATCGAGACCAGCAAAGTGTTTGAATATTCTTTGTAAGGGCCATGTCCCAAAACAGTTTGATAACTTCTGTGGGGAAGAAGTTCCCTGAGCTTGAGAAGCATCTTGTGGAACAACTTTAAGGGCTTGAGGTCACTGAGCTAGCTTCGGGGGTGAATTAGAGAGGCAAGACTACTTCGAAAGCTGGTAGATATCGATTAAATGGTTTCGAAGGAGATCGTAGGGATTGGAGATGTTTGACCCAGCTACATCAAA
Organism: Adelphocoris suturalis; assembly: GCA_030762985.1. NCBI lineage: Eukaryota > Metazoa > Arthropoda > Insecta > Hemiptera > Miridae > Adelphocoris > Adelphocoris suturalis. The sequence goes on from CM061043.1 coordinate 113,871,062, forward strand.
CGTGTGGTCTGCAGCATCAAGTTGGAAAAAGGGCAGGGCTCTTACGAATTCGGCTTGCTGGTTAGTAACACCAGCCCCGAGGAAAGCTGCATCCAATCGGATGAACCATAACCTTGGATCATTTTGATAAAAAGGAGGAAGATTCAATGGGCTCTAAAGCAGCTGCAGCTGCACAAGCAGCTGATGAGGTTGAGGTGGCTGAGTGTGAGATGGGCCCAGAACGGTTGGGGCAGCGCCTTGAATATGTCTTGAATAACGTCAATAGAAATGGCAAAGGGTGCAATTTGAACGTGAAATAACTCCGGGAATGGAGAAATAAGGCAGTTCTTGGGAAACATCAGGTGATTGGGCCATAGTGAGCGACTTTGACGACGATGATCGGGTGATAAATATGGAGAATGTGAAGTATTTGGTACCTACCTTGTAATTCGTCGAAAAACTGTTGGCTTGTCTTCATGTCTGCTAAATGGTGTGAAAAGGTCAAGAAAAGTGAAAAAAACGTTGAAATTTGGGTGGGTCGCAGTTTAAGAACGTTGTTTGCCACCAGTGTTGTAATGCGAGCGTACAAGGAGTTGAACCATGTGAGTCTGGTGAAGATGAACTCGTGCTGTGTCTACTTAGTAGAACGCTGCATAGAACAGAGAAAACTTTTAATGTGTCGGAACCTGAACGGTAAAGACGTAGGTTGATCGTTTCCCCCTTAGCAATCACCAGGGCACTGCCGGTCAAATGATCAGAGGATGAGGTACCTACCATATAAGAAGTTTTTTATTTGTTTAAATATTTTTTTTAAGCAGAATATGGTAGGTGTTAACTATAAACCAGAAAATGCAGAAATGTATACACAAAATTATGCCAAAAAATGTACGCTTACATATCATTAATAGGTATGTGATGGAAAACAAAATCGATATAAACTGCAAAACAGCTGAAAATTGAAATCTTTTTTTTTTTTAGTAGTATAGCTATATCATTTAGAATAAGTTTTTTGCCATATAATTAATACTTGAGAATTTCTTTTTTCTACAACAGCTTGCAAAACTTACAGGCTGTATTGAAATTGTGTCACAGGTTTCATATATTTACCATCCCTTGGTTGATTTAAAGTCGTTTTTTGGGGTCCGCACGAACAGCTCAGCTTCTATTACTACGTTTTATAGTCTGGTTTTATTATATTTTCTGTAACGGATAGGTCAAACTGAAAGTGTTCAAATTTGACTTTTCTCCATGTTGACACTGTTCAGCTGTTGGGGCTGGGCCTGCACACCGTTCTTACACATCATTATTATCTTACGTTGGCAGATTGATGATCTGGATGTGCTGTTCGACCCATTTTTCGTTCCTATCGATGATCCGGAAGGTTCGGACTTGTCCATCGATCTCAGCGAAGATGCTTCCTACGACATTGAGATGGAAGAATACTGGGATAAGATCAAGGCTATTAAAGAAGAGCGAGAACGGCAACAAAAATTACTCGATGATGCCGAAAACGAGGTCATAAAGTCATAAATTGCAACTTAAGTTTCATCTTAATCAATCTAGAATAACCAAAACACGTCCCAGGTTTATGTACAAACAATGAAACAATTCATGTAAAAATTATCTAACAGTTTGAAACTCAGTGCCAAATACAACGCATTATTGTGCTGATTCATGCTTTAGAGTCTACCTGTATGTAGCGGAAGCACTTTATCACTTGCGGAAAATTAAAAAATTCTGTCTCCAAAATAAAAATTTCTACCAGAATTTTAGGTCATTTTAACTACCATCTACGATCAAACATTTCGTTCCGTGTCAGTCTGTCGTGTTTTCGCAAATCCTTGTACCTAACAAACTTAAATTCCACAATTTTCGTCCGATTTTGTAGAAATTTCAGGGATTGTGCGGGTTTAGATGTAGATGGTCCCCTACAAATTTCATTGTTCTCAAATCAACTCTGCGCATGCGCAACTGTAATGTAGTTCTATCAAGCAACATTTTCTTGTTTCCTAATAGTTTGGATTGTAAATATTCGTTGTTTGTTTGTTGTTCGCGGTTGTTTGTTTTATTTTGTTACGTAGTTGGGTAGGCATCTTTTTTTTCTCTCTACAAACTGTAAAAGTTATGCTTGTTGCGAGCAGCTAATTATGACGCGATCGTCTTGAAATCGATATGGAAAGACTAATTCGTCGTATCTGTAACAAAAATGTATAGATTTGAATAATCTTAAATAATATTTTATAGTGGGTTCTTATAGTTTCGGTAAATAGTAAATCAAGCTGTAGCGTAAAACGTCTAAATCGGTCAATCAGGAAACGAGAAAATGATGGTTGTTGCAATTCACGTTTGCGCATTCGCAGAGTGAAGTATTGGTTTGAGAACAATGGAAATTAAAGGAGACCATTAGCAGCCAAATACACACATTTCCTGTAAAATTTAATCACAATCAGGTGAAAACTGTGGAAATTTGGCTTCTTACAAGAATTTCACAGTCGCGCTTACGCCGCAGCTACCAAAGACACAAGCAAGTTGTAATTGATATGGGATAAATGAATCGCCTTCTCCCAACTATCCTCTAAATTTGAGCGAGATCGAGACTAGGGAATTAGAAAATTATGCTTGATGGAATTTAAATTTGCGCATGCGCAGAGGAAAGTATTGAGTTGAGAACAATGAAGCTGATAGGAATCATCTACACTACGATCCGCAAATTTCCTGAAAATTTCACCAAAACCGGATAAAAACCGTGGAAATTAAGCGAGTTACACACACACACACACACACAAACAAACACATCTAGAGAGAAGAGAGAGAGAGAGAGAGAGAGAGAGAGAGAGAGAGAGAGAGAGAGAGAGAGAGAGAGAGAGAGAGAGAGCGAGAGAGAGAGAGAGAGAGAGAGGGGGGGGGGGTTCCGAATGGTCCAAAATTTAAAATGCGGGTGAAAATTTTGTTTTTGGGGGCAAACAATTTTGTTCATCTCCCAAAAGTGAAAACAATGTTTCTGCTACTAATAGGCAGACTCGGATGCAATACTACACATATCTATATAAAACAGCGGCTAGCGAGAAGCTTGCAGTCAGGGCTCAGGGTCATGGTTCCTATGTATCCACAAAACAATCTTCATATCTTACAAAAATAAACTCATTTATGAAGCATATCATGTCGCTCGGAAAATTTGGCGAAATGTTGTGTCAACCATTAGTAAACAATTACCTTTATTAAAAAAAAGAGCCTTTGTATCGAATATACTTTGGAACAGGAATTGTTTCTATCAAGAAATGGGGGTTTTTCAAATTATTATTAGTTCACTATCCCACCACGTCAGGCAGATGCAGGATAGGGATTGGTCTCAATCCATTCTAGTATACTTCATCACACTCCATGAAACCTGGTGATGTCAACCGCTCCATAAAGCCGGGATCTACTTCGTCATTACGCTGCCCATCAGATCGTCACTTGACTCGTTACGTTCTCCTGTGTTGGTAGAACTGCGTGGCCCTCTTCTGATTCGCTGGACCAGCCCGGCTTCACTTCTTGCTGCAGCTTCGGAGCTCTCTCTTACTGTTTCAAGCTATTTTTGCTCTTGCTTTTATAAAAGTCTTATACTCACAGTTCACTATAATAATAAAGTCAGTATTCAGTTCAGTTGTGATAATTCTAGTGAAGTTCATTTCGATTCACCTCATCAAAGTGAGTAACTTATTTAGTTAATACTATTTTCGATCAGTCTGAAAAAGCACGAATTCGTTAAACCTGCTCAGGTTTTTCAGCGAATGATCGATTTGTTCGACAACGATCCTCAGTAATTATAAAACAGCATCTTTGCTGCCCCGCAATCTTACGAAATGAGGACGCAAACATATTGTTGATTTTATGTATGTAATCCGCAAGGATCATGTAATATTTCTTCTTTTTAAAAGGGGGGAAGTCAGTTAGATTTCGTTCCCTTGTTCATGGTGACGCTTTCAAATCGACCGCCATGATGTTTTTCCTTTTGTTACTTGTGCACAAACTTAGGTAGGCAGGTTAGGCGTCCCTCCGCGCGAAAAATGTACGATAGTTAGGGAGGGAAATTTTCCCCGCGGGGGAAATATTTCGCTCCGACCGACCAGCACTGATGTAATCTCTTATCAGTGTTAAGGTTACCCTTTCTTTAATTGCGCAATCGTGTTTTTGTATACAAATATTACGATCCATTTGCGAGTCTGAAGTAGAGCTCTACCTGGTTCAGTTGAATCAGTTAATGAATCAAAATCCTAGGTACAAATTATCCTCTGCCAAGATTCCAGTCCCCAGCATTCTGAGGAGAATGAAGTTCGGCCGTTCCTTTTGCCCACAAAGGCGGTATTCGGGCGCGAGTTCCGTTGATGGGGTTTTTGCTGTTAAACACCCAAAGTAAGTTGTCAAATGTACGAACCCTGGAGTTAAATATATGTAAAAAGCGCTTTACTCCAAAGTCAGGTGGTGCGTGTTTGCTTTAAGCAAACCCTTAAATAATAAATAGTTCTACATTAAATTGACTTTCTCGAGTTGCAGCCCTCGATAAGACAGATACCGAGAACTCATTAAAGTCTGATACGTTTTATAAAATAGAAAACGTCCGTAGGGCAATACTAAAGGGGTATATATAAAAACGAGACTGAATGTGTCCCCGTTACTGGATAGCAGAGAGGAATAATTAATTACAAAATCAACAATATGTCAGCTTACTAGGAATCCGAGCCAAGTGTAGGGGACTGTAGCATAAAGTGTTCTTTCTCTCAATTTGTTTGGAAAATGAATATGAACATAACATTAGAGTAAAATTTTAATATCTTTAATATCCTTCTAAGTAATTGTATATCTGACTTAATGTACTACCTTGCATATTTCATGCACAGTCTTTTCTCTTGAGTCGGATTCTTTGTTATGAACTGCTTAAAATCCCTCCAGGGCACTCCTACCTTTTTCACCAACCTTGGTTGGTTGATTTCTGGCGGCCCAATAACATGACAATGAGGAAACTAAAAATCAACCAACAACAGGGTGTCTTACGATGCTGAAACCTCGAACATACAGATTGGCTAGCTTGCCGTTTGTACTAATTAACCGACGCGTGAAGCATTGGAAACCTAGTCACGGTGAGGTGGCCTCTCTCTGTCGGAACTGAGGTTCTGGGTGCTCGAACATTAGCGAGTACCAGCCACACTGAAAAGAGATATATTTTGTGTCTAGCTTAATATAATTTCCCTTCCGTATTGACTCATTGAGTAGGCGGACACTGTCCGCTCTAAAACTAGGTTCACATGGGAAATTCTTCTTTCCCAAAAACTAAGCATTCACGCTTTCCAAATTACTACCGTCCTAATGGATGAATAATCTGTTGACTGTGTAACAGTGTGGAGCATCGACACCCTTAGTCAGACAAAAATTGGCTATAATCTAAAAGTTAGTATTTAGTCACAAGGTTGGTAGTTGTAAACAGAGATCAAAATATAATGAAAAAGGTAAAGGGTATTTCGTAATAAGTCAGTATCTGTCTGTGACGCAGGATGTCGATGTAAAAACAAAGTGCTACCAGAATTGCACCACAAGCACTCAAGTTCCAATAATGATGAGAGTACACTACAGTCAAGAATTTAAAATTATACCGAAGCTCTAGTTAAAAGAAAAGTCATTATGAAATTCTAATTATTTTTAATATTTCAGGATGTCTGGCTCTTCCGATCTCGATTTTGAGCGATCTGACTCTGAACTATCTGAGTCAATGGATCATCGTCCTGAGGATCGCCGCCGTCGCCCCAAAAGGCAATCCTCAGCCGCCCGTAAAACACGCTCAGAGCCCGACTTTGTTAAGATGATTGCTGATCTGGAGGCCAAATTAATGAGCTCCTTGAAGGAGGTAAAAGAGGAATTTTCTACTATTAAGGAGAAAGTGAACCATTACTCTGAGGTAAGAGACATAGATTTTCTCTTTGGTGACCGTTCAAATCATACCCAAATATCAGATAATGTGCCCGAACCTATGGATACCTCTAATGCTCTGCCTGTAGTTTCTGAAACCTCTGTTCTTCCCTCTATGTCAGCACCAAATGTAGCGACTTCTGCTCATACTGTCTCAGATCTAAACTTTGTAGTAAATAACAATCATGAGTCAGAGCAGGTGTCAAATCCTTGCCTTCCGCAATCACAAAGTAACAGCTTGCCAATATCAAGTAATCCTAGGAGACTTGATGGAGTACGGTATCGCCCCCTCTCAACAAAATTGGAGGAAAATTCCCAGTTTAAACTCTGGCGTCGGAATGTTGAAGCTGCCATTGATGCTCAAGAATGTGGCTTTTTGTTGAGAAGGGACGAGCCCGTGCCAGAAGGGTACACAGCTGTTGATTATAATACTGCTAAGAAAAGAACCAGATTTTTCCTTTTAGAGTCTATGTCTGACGACTATCATGAACTTGTTCAGGAAGTTGAACACCCATTAGATATGCTAACTTCATTAGAGAAAATCTGTGAGCCCTTCTCCCCACATCAAGTGAACCAAGCTGTACTTTATTTTAATACAATGTACTACGACTCATCAGCTGAGAGAGTCATTGACTTTCTGAAACGATTTGATGATGCTCAGCGCAAACTCGTGAAGCTCCATCCAACGATGATGTCCCCAACTTACATACGCCAGATCTTTGTCTTGTCAATTCGCGACACACAAACGTATGAAAAAGAACAGCTAAATCCCGGTAAATATACGGTGTCAGAACTGCGTGAAATGCTGTCTGATGAAGAGATGCGTCTTGAAAATTTAAACACCCTTTCTAAAAGATCAGACTCCGCAAAGTTGGCGAGGGCTTCACGTAGTACCTATTCTACAGGAGTCAGAGGAAGGGGAAAACGATCTGTAAACTCACGCGTTCCCTTTAGACAGAATAATATTCCCTTTAGACAGAATAATATGATCTTTAGTCAAAATAATCTCCCTAATTCCGTTTTTCCATCACAGAACAGAGGGAATACTTTCCGAGCTCAGAGCAAACCTAGACGCAGACCTCGATGCACTTACTGCCACCGTCTAGGACATGACAAGGAACGTTGTTTCAGTCTTCAGAAAGTTTGCTTCAACTGTGGAGGAGACCACTTGGTCTCCATCTGTCCTAAACCCTCAAGGAAACAAATTCCCAATCCTCTTAAGAGAAAGTCTGAGGCCTCCACGTCCGCTACACCAGCACAAGATAGACTAACTAGAAATAAACGATTTAGGTCAATGTCAGTTAAGAAGCCAAATCTTGTTCGAATGCCCTTGGGACATGCTAAGTTGCTTCAGCGCCGATTGGCTGGGCATCAAGATGCTTGTTTTTCAATTGCTGGCAACTTGGATGGTCCCGATGACAAGGAGGTCTGGGTCACCATGGGTGACGAAGAGGAACAGGAGGTTGCTCACGTAAACTATTGCTCTGAGAAAAACTCAGGCTCGAAAGCCCTTACCATCATCACTGGTAAGAATCCTAAGTATTTTAGGGCCATCGTAGACACAGGATGTACAGAGCACTTAGCGTCAGAAACAATCTGTCTCTCTAATCTGCGTCCACTTAAAAGTCCGAAAATTTTTAAATGCGCGAATAGTGATGAAAATGCAGATTTAGTCGGTACCATGTCAGGAACCTTAAATTTTGTTAACAATAATAAACCCAGAACACTAAGTGATGTGATGTACATCCCGGGTCTAGGCTCAAACCTGTTTTCTGTTAGAAAAATGACTGATTTAGGTTTTCATGTGTTATTCACTAATGAAAGAGTCGATTTTATACAACCTACCACAGGTAAAGTTTTCAAGTCCGGGTATTTTAAGAATAATCTATGGTACGTAGATCTAGAATTACTTGAAAAGAACCCTCTTAAAAGAAAGTCTGATCACTCTGTTTATGGAAACAAGAGAGTCAGACTTGATAATTGTTTTACTTCTATTCCTACAATAGATTCCCCATGTAATCAAGAAACTATCACTCTCTCCACCGATATTTTGTTGGGAGGGAGGGAAAATGGTAGTCCTAAAAATGATGATTCTTCCGAACTTCTAGGAGGGAGCGCTGCAAAGTCGCAGTGTTCCACTACAATTCAAGGGGAAAACACTAATAAAATTAATGCCAGTAAAAATCTTAGTGCCAGAAACCTATCAAATAGTGACAGTCTAGTACCTAAACATAATACAAAACAGAGTTCAATTCAAGTAGGACAACTTTCCAAAACTCCAGGAGGGAGCTCTACCTCTAGTGACAGCTCTAAAATTCCCACTTGTAGTAAAAACTTAGACAATGAAATTTCAAAATATGATAACAAAATGTTAAGTCAAGTCTACAAGGAAAGTCTGAGAGATAACTATGGTACGCTATGGCACATACGTCTAAATCACGCTTCAAAACATTACCTGGAAGCAGCCAGCAAATTTCTACCAGAACTAAAGTCAGTTAAATTTGGAAACGAAATTCTAGACTGTGTAGATTGTGCCCAAGCTAACACCAAAAGAAAATCACATAAAGAGGTCAGACATAGAGTCCAAAAACCCTTTGCAGTTTTACACTCAGATTTGATGGGACCTATTCGTCCGCATAACTTTAGAAATGGTGATTCCTATATAATAATCTTTGTATGTGATTTTTCCAGATATCTGTTTGCTTATTCCCTTGCAAACAAAAGGGAAGTCCATCTTGCTTTAAACAAATGTCTGAACGAAATAGCTACCATTAGTTTGCAACAAAATTCGGTGTTTAAAATTAGAGCTGACAATGGTCTTGAATATAAAACTTCCGAAATGAAAAGTCTGTTAAAATCCAAAAATATCACCCTAGAGACGAATGAACCATATACCCCACAACAAAATGGATGTGCCGAAAGAATGAACCAAGAATTAATACATAAAGTCCGTGTTAACTTGTTGTCAGCAAAAATGCCCTTGTCGTTTTGGGGACATGCTCTGAACTATGTAACCCATGTCTATAATCGAATGCCACACTCTTCAAATAATTTTAAAAGTCCATTTGAAAAAGTGTATAACTATTCACCTACCCTAAAATATATTAAACGCTTTGGTTGTCTGGTGCTAAGTGTGGATAACGAAAATACAAGTAAATTTGCTCCAAAAGCCAAACGCGGGTACCTACTCGAATGTACCAAAACAGGCTATGTAATTTTTAGCGAAAAACATAAAACCCTCGTAAACTCATGTAATGTAAAATGAATAGAATCACAAGTATATGGTGATCATATAAAGGATTATCCTCAACCACTTTCTGAAATCCTTGAAATAGGAGAAAACGTCGGCTCTTCTGAGGAAAGCCTAGGGGAAGTCGACAACTCAGAAAGTCAGCCTTCCGCTATTAATGAAATTTTATATGTTGAACCCTATTCATTCTCTGATGCAATGAAGTCACCTGATAGAGATCTATGGGAGGAAGCCATGCTTGACGAATTAGAATCCCTCTCTAATAAAAACACCTGGGAACTAGTACCAAAGTCAGAACTACCTCCTAAAACAAAAATCATAAAGTCCCGCTGGGTCCACAAGCGAAAAATGGAGGCTGACGGATCCTTTCGTTTTAAAAGTCGTCTAGTAGCTAAAGGTTTTGCTGACACGAATGATTATATACTGTCTGAAATATACGCACCTGTAGCAAGGCTAGGTGACGTAAGACTATTACTATCAATAGCAAACAAATTTAATTTACATTTGTATCAGTTAGACGTCAAGACAGCTTTTCTAAATGGAAAATTAGAAAAACCCGTTTTTATGGAAGTCCCTGAAGGTGTAGTAGAATTAACTGACGTCCCTGAATCTGTTCAGCAAACCCATGTCTGTAGATTAATTAGATCTCTGTATGGTCTAAAAGTAGCTCCGAACTTATGGTTTAAAAGATTTACTGGACTAATGAGTAAAATGGATTTTGAAGAATATCCACATCAAAGATGCATTTTCAGATGGCAACAAGGAGAAAAGTTTGCCATACTTCTAGTTTATGTCGATGATATTTTACTAGGTTCTAACTGTAAAACGAAAGCCTGTGAAGTTATAGAATGTCTGAATCAAGAGATTGAAGTGATAAATCTAGGAACCCCAAAGAAATTTTTAGGTCTAGAAATAGAACGTAACCTTGAAAATCAAACTATCTTTATTTCACAAAAATTATTTATTCAATCTCTCTTGGATGAGTTTCTCCCACCTGATTTCCCAATCTGCGACATTCCAATGACAGATAGAATATGTACTCTAAAATTCCAGTTGGAACACCAGTCCGAAAGTACGTCACTCCCAAATGTTCCGTATCGCAAAGTCATTGGCTCATTACTCTACTTGCAAGGAGGTACGAGGCCAGATATTTCATATGCAGTAAATTTTCTTAGTAGAAAACAGGTCAATTATACGTCTTTTGATTGGGAGTGTGTACTAAGAGTCCTAAGTTATCTTAAGGGTACTATAGACCTGGGACTCTTATACACTGGGACAGGTGATACCATATTCAGTTATGCTGATGCCTCTCTGGGATCAAGTGATCTCAAAGGCAAGTCCACAACAGGATATACTGTTTCTGTATTTGGAGATCTAGTGACCTGGCGGTCGAAGAAACAGAATCATGTTGCCCGATCGACTTGCGAGGCTGAGTACATAGCAATGTCAACAGCTTGTACTGAGGTTATTAGCTTCAAAGAACTCGTAAAATTTCTAATTAAACTCGTGATAACTCCCACTATATATGGTGACTGCACCCCAGCAATAGCCCTAGCGATGACTGATGAATCTAGAACACTAAGACATATCGTTAAACTTAGCTATCACTTTGTAAAAAATGAATATAAAAAGGGGACAATAAAGTTGGAATGGGTACCTACCCAGGAACAGTTGGCTGACTGTCTCACAAAACCCCTTCCAAAAGGACTATTTACAAAATTTAGAAATGATTTATTGTTCTCTATGTAATTATATGCCACCTAAAGATGTATTACTGCATTCCTTTTCGTTTGTGTTTCAGATTCTGATGATGAGTGTTGGGCCTAATCAGTTCTGTATCTGCCTGCTTCTTTTACCATATAACTAATTGCCCAGAAAAAGAAAACAAAAAAAAAAAAAAAAAGGAGGAAAAAGAAATTCTTAAGTTGACTACTTAATTTTTGGTATGCCTGAATCTACACAACAATGTTCTCCACCAAGAGTGAGTCAGTTCCATGTATTTCCTATCAGTAGCTTCCTAGAAACAATTCTCACTTGCCTTCCATTTTTCGCGGAACTATCATACATGTAATCTAATATCGCGAAACCGTCTCGGGGAACAATAGCTCTTAAAGCGACTAATATACTCTTATCTTCCACAAGTCTGACCTATATAACTTACTGTGACAATCTGTCTGAAGGGCACATATTTCTTCTCTTTTAAAAAAATTTGAAAAAGGAGGGAGTATCAAGAAATGGGGGTTTTTCAAATTATTATTAGTTCACTATCCCACCACGTCAGGCAGATGCAGGATAGGGATTGGTCTCAATCCATTCTAGTATACTTCATCACACTCCATGAAACCTGGTGATGTCAACCGCTCCATAAAGCCGGGATCTACTTCGTCATTACGCTGCCCATCAGATCGTCACTTGACTCGTTACGTTCTCCTGTGTTGGTAGAACTGCGTGGCCCTCTTCTGATTCGCTGGACCAGCCCGGCTTCACTTCTTGCTGCAGCTTCGGAGCTCTCTCTTACTGTTTCAAGCTATTTTTGCTCTTGCTTTTATAAAAGTCTTATACTCACAGTTCACTATAATAATAAAGTCAGTATTCAGTTCAGTTGTGATAATTCTAGTGAAGTTCATTTCGATTCACCTCATCAAAGTGAGTAACTTATTTAGTTAATACTATTTTCGATCAGTCTGAAAAAGCAGTTTCGATTTCAGGTTATTGTCTACGATGATGGTAAGAAAAAGAAAAAGGATGAAGAAGACGAAGCCGCAGCGGATGCAAAAAAGGAGCACGTCACGAAAAGTTTGTTCACGCGTCCAGAGCCACCCCCTGCAGAGGAAGGTGATAACAAAACTATGGCTATTGTTGATGATCAATTTCGTTAATTACCTACTGTACACTATTACAACGACTGGGTAATTAATTAAATATTGAGTGGATTTCTACAGTTCTCCATGCGTAAATAGACATAACTGGAATGTGGAAGGTGATTATTTTAGTTGAAGGTTGTTGCATTTTCTTTTGACATAGGTATGTCCGATTCCTGTGAAACGATAAAGGAACAATGAAGCAGCAATTTGGGAATTTCATTGTGGCACAAGTGGAGTGATTTAATTTAATTTAGTGAACTAATGAACTATATGCTTTATTTTATTGATCTTTCATATTCATATATACCTACTTTATTTAAAACTCGAAAGCAAAATTTTAATTTATCAATGTAAAAGGGGCATAAAATCCCGTTAGTATATAATAAACAAATCTTTATATTCGTATCTGGGCATGTCCCGTAACAATAAATAAATAATACCCCACCGCCCACCCACCAACACACACATATACAAACTGTACCATTTTATATGACTGAGAATGGTTTTTCAGAGGAATTTAATTCTTCGAGCTGAATTGTAAAATAATCGAACAAAAAAGGTCCAGTCTTGCAGCATGATCGTATGAGCGAATTTTCGAATATTATCATCCTGTATGATGTTAAATTGTTATAAAATTTAAGCTTTTGAGTGCAAGGAAATTGTGAACTATTCATTTTATGGCAAAAAACCTAAATAATAATCTGCTATTCAAAAAGAGGTTTCGGATTTCTACCTTTTCTTGCAGTTTTTATCGATTTATTTTAGCAACTTTCAATGAAATTTAAGTACATTTTTCAGCATATTTTAGTACATAAATTTTTAAATGTTCTATTTTATAGTTAATAAACTTTATTTGAGCAATAATCTGCTAAACAATATGAATTTAACGACTTTTAGCCGTTTTTAGCCATTTTCAGTGATTTGTTTAGCACGTTTATTGAAATTTGTCCAATTTAATGTGCGGGTACAAGAGCATCTATAGTTAACAAAATCTGTTTTGAAACACAAAAAACGCTGCAAACTATTACACAAAGATTTATTATTTCTGTATTAGATAGCCCTTCTACGCAGATCATTGGTCTATAATTTATTGAAGAGCTTGGCCGAATAGGGGTCTAAGTTACATTTCTTCCGAAATGGAGTTATTGGTAACAAACGATTCGTTGAGATCTCCTCCATTAGTTTATACAAACGAAAAACCCCCATTCTATATGTGCTTGTCACTATGGACCTTCAGCGACTCAAAATCGTGGCTATTTTTGGCTTTGAACAAGGGTCTATGTTTGTTTTCGCTTAGCGACCGTGCTATGATATGAGCCGCAGTTATTCCATTCATCTCTCCTGGGTTTTCTTCCGTGTCGGTGATATTTCAGTTTTCTGCACTTACTTTAACTTTATCTTTCACGGATTTGTGTTCAAATTCAAGTGCCTTTCGACCCGTTTTAGTTATTATTTCAGTTTATTTATAGTTTTTCGGTTTCTTCTTTGATTTTTCTGTTACATAGTTAAGTATTCAACGTATAATTTTCCCATCGAAATGAACAGGACAGTTCCCCTTACGGACAATGACTTGGACAGGATGAATAAATCAAAATCGCGAGTTATTTTGAAATGATCGAGGAACACCTTTTGAAGACTAATTTTAAGGCTAAATTGAAAGTGACTAAACAGCTTTGGATGAAGTACTGAATAGATGATCCCTTTGTGATATATGCGAAATCAAGCCATAACAACATCAGACCATGGGACAGACAAAGCTTATGGAAGACCATGTTGCCCTTTGCCAAACCCTTATGAGCTCCCAGCACGTAACACAGCGTTGTTACCCCTTCCTAAGGCCAAAATAAACGGACCTCATGAAAATAATTCCATATTTACCCGAGCAATGTAAAGAATTTTATATAACACTACCAGTCGTTTCTGATTAATGTTTTCATCGTTCCCAGAAGAAGTAACTACCTACGGTATAATTTTAAAACGTTATTTAAAAACTTATTTATTTTAGTGTTTCAATAAAATTGTCATCTAAACAGCCTTTTCTTCAATTTATTTCTACTTTAATATTATAGATTATTGACGATGTTATCGACATGGATTATTCATTGAGCTAACAGGTCTCCGTCATTGAATTGAATAAAGGAGAACACTGTTGATGATAAAGGTCGCAAGATAATGAGTGCATTTTTATATTATAGATGGAACAAGGGTCTATGTTACACTTGGTCCTGCAGTTTCTGGTCGTGTGGTTACGAAGGAGTTTTTTCGCTCTCCTGTAAAATTTAGTAAATATAACATACACCCTTATTCGGCCGAGCTCTTCAATTATTATTAAGCCCCATATATATATATATATATATATATATATATATATATATATATATATATATATATATCTAGTAAATAATCAAAACTTGGCGCATCGTGCCTCCCAAAAGAATTCACACCTTTACAGCTCAAGACTCCACAATTTTACGGTTTATGGTGAGAAAATTTTTCTAAAAATGCCAAAATAACAAAACAAAAACTTAGTAAAACGGCAGGTTGAAAAGGAAAGAAATATCCTCTCATAGGCCCCATCAGCTATTCATTGATCCTCCAAACCTCGTAATTGTTCGAGCTCCATTGAATGTCAGCAACTTAAGTCGATTAGGAAATAAATTAGCCTCGGAGGTATCGAAGCTGATCAGAATAACACGAGAACTGAGAATGTTACTGCAATATTTATAAATTAACCAGGGGACTCAGAAAGAGTAGTTTCAACCACCGAGAAGTTTCAACGACCCTCTGTTTGCGCGCAAATAGAAAAGAACCAGAACTTCTTGATCAAACTCTACATACAAAAAACGTTAAACTCAAGGAATTTCAAAATGAATTTCCATGAAGAACAATTTGGATTTATTACAGTAGCTTATTGACATTTTATGTCTTTGCTATGGCACATAAACTAAAAAAACGTCACGGAAAATAATTGCTCACGAAAATTGCTCACGAAAATTGTCCCAAGTGGCCACAACGATGATTTAAGACCATCAGAAATGACGTTGATTTGGTATGTAGTCCCTTGAGGGACTTCTGAACACAACTGACCGATCCCAAATCAGCTGAGTGGCTCTAGAATCCAGTTTTTTCCCTAATGATCCCACGATTCTGAGATTTGGTATGTGGGCCCTTGAGGGACTTCTGAACACAACTGACCGATCCCAGATCAGCTGAGTGGCTCTAGAATCCAGTTTTTTCCCTAATTATCCCACGATTCTGAGATTTGGTATGTGGGCCCTTGAGGGACTTCTGAACACAACTGACCGATCCCAGATCAGCTGAGTGGCTCTAGAATCCAGTTTTTTCCCTAATGATCCCACGATTCTGAGATTTGGTATGTGGGCCCTTGAGGGACTTCTGAACACAACTGACCGATCCCAGATCAGCTGAGTGGCTCTAGAATCCAGTTTTTTCCCTAATGATCCCACGATTCTGAGATTTGGTATGTAGCCCCTTGAGGGACTTCTGAACACAACTGACCGATCTCAGATCAGCTGAGTGGCTCTAGAATCAAGTTTTTTCCCTAATTATCCCACGATTCTGAGATTTGGTATGTAGCCCCTTGAGGGACTTCTGAACGCAACTGACCGATCTCGGATCAGCTGAGTGGCTCTAGAGTCCAGTTTTTTCCCTAATGATCCCACGATTCTGAGATTTGGTATGTGGGCCCTTGAGGGACTTCTGAACACAACTGACCGATCCCAGATCAGCTGAGTGGCTCTAGAATCTAGTTTTTGACATTTTATGTCTTTGCTATGGCACATAAACTAAAAAAAAAACGTCACGGAAATTGCTCACGAAAATATTCTGATGATTTCCGCTTACAACCGAGTCGTTGCTAGGGAAATGGTACTTTGTCGTTTTTCATCTCACTAAATTCGTTGTTCATTCGTTTGAAAGCTCTCGATTTATCCAACCATAATATGTTAACTACTGCGAAGTGCGTGGCCAACAAGCTGAGTTATGAGCATGGTTATTTGAATAATTGTGTACACTCAGGTGATCATTCTCAATAATTGATATTGTGAACATAACTGCAACCGCTTGTTAAATTTTGATGATACGAGTTTGCAACTAAAGACATAAAATGTCCCAATGTGTTGCAGACTCGTATGCAAGCGTCAAAATGGTGTTTCTGATGATTTCCGCTTACAACCGATTTCTGATGATTTCCGCTTACAACCGAGTCGTTGCTAGGGATTTTTTTTCTTAGAAAATTGGCTACACCGTTCCGACCTTGGTAGACTCGGAAGTAATTAACCTTCTGTTGTTGGAATAGAAATAATAATTTAATTAAGAGTAATTCCTAAGTATATACTAATCAATAATTTAATATAGGTAATTGAAGTAGGTGATTACTTATCTACGCCCAATACGATACAAAAGTTATAATAAACCTCGATTTCGGGGAGTCAGAATTCCATTGGAATAATATTACCAGCTGATACAATTGTCATAGTTTTTAAGGCGATTTTTGATATGTTTTACTGGTTGCAATTCACTCAAAGGTTGATCTTTTTTCTTGTCGATGCTTAAGCCCTTAGGGAAAGCAAACGAATAAACGCATAGCGATCGGGTGGTTTCGTTCGATTTTGACATGGATATGTCTTTTGGCTGGGGGTCAAGGAATTTTTCGCGACACTTTTTTTTCCCGACTGACACTTTTTTTCCCGACCGACACTTTTTTTCCCGACTGGCACATTTTCTATTGATTTTCACGTACAACCAAGGCGTTGCTAGGGAAGAGTAACTCCTATAGTTTTCATAGTAGGAAAATCGTTCGCCACTTTTTGGAATGCTCTCATTTTACCTCTATATTTCATGACCTCAAGGAATGCTGATTTATTACTCTAAGTTAAAAACTAATATTGTTTTGTAACCATAATGGAATAATCTTGCGAAAAGAAGGCACTACATGGTTGGTATACAATTGAGTAGTAGGTACCTATTGGTAAGCAGTAGGTACTGGACATATCCATGATCTTTTGTTTTTCCCATCAAGGGAGAAATTTAATTTTGACATGGATATGTCTTTTGGCTGGGGGTCAAGGAATTTTTCGCGACACTTTTTTTTGGGCGGATACCTATAAATGAAACTCCAAAAATCATTACTGTTACTGTGATTTCAACATCTCGATTTTTGAATATTTCAGCCCTTCGGTTCCATCCTTTAGTGTTGATCGAACGCGATGCCGATGTTACTGGCACATACCCGGCCGATAAATGATTTTTAAGCCACATTTCTTAAAGTTTGGTTCAATACTTTTTGAGAAAAGCTATGGCGGATGGAACGATTTTTAAAATTCGATTTCTGGATTCTACGCATCTTGAAACGTAAACCAACAAATTTTGAAGGGGGGGGGGGGGGGTTAAACATTGTTTTCTTGATCGATTACAAAAAGGTTTATTATTGAAAATAATAAACCAAAAGTTACAGCACAAAACTAGTTTTTATATTTCGGCTTAGATTTGTCTTTTTCAAAGTACGAGGAACTACTTGAGTTTTTGTGGGAATTTCGACGTTTATATGCAGAGAGACTTGCCGTGAAGAAGATGGATACCCAGCTAACGCCGATGATGTTTAATCCTGGAGGACCGTATGCGCCCAAAACATTTGAATGTGTCTTTTCCGATTGATGAAGCATTATTTTATTTTCTGCTGGCCTCATCTTTTTCAAACTTTTATAGGAAAACAATCGACATCATGCATGGCGACTTGGCGGCTCACAGACAGATCTTCCGTTCTTCAAACCACCGATGATCTGTGGTTGTTGACACGCAGGTTAAGTTGTGCCTCGGATTTTCCTACATAAAATGCAGGGCATTCCTTGCACAACAACTCATATGCACACATTGATATATATATATATATATACATATACACTCCTGCTCAAAATTTGAGCACCACCATCCATTTCCGTTTCTTCCCTTATCAACTATCAACAAAAACTTGATTAGAGACATAGGCCGAAGGCTCCAAGCCCTCATCCGAGCTAGAGGAGGTAAATCCAAGTATAGAAAAGGAAAACTGGCATACTTTTTTCACAATTACAATTTTTATCATTTTACCACAAGGTACATTTTTCTTTAATTTTATCCATAACATCTTTTCTTCAAGAATTTGTGCCTTTTTTGGTTACCGTATTCTTTCTGTTTGCAAACAATGAGTGCAAATGAATAAAAACTTGATAAGGGAAAACAGAAGGGGACAAAAGAAGAAATGGATGGTGGTGCTCTAATTTTGAATATATAATATATATATATATAAGTTACGTACGCATATTATGCTGACACCATGCACATTTTATGCGTACTCAACAGAACCCACGCCCCACTCTCATCGGAGGTTCCCTCCGACGCTCGCCTCACGAGTCAGTCCGTCTTTAGTTCCCGTAGCGAGTTGTCCGGCCTTTTGCTCCGATTTACTGTGTATCAAATCATACAAGTCTTTGCTGTGTACAAGATTTACTGTGTACCAAATTAAACAACTCTTTTTAAAAAGTGGTTTCTCCTAGCTCAACCCTTAACTTATACATATATATAGTTTTGATGAAGGATGAAACACTCGCATGTAATATTAATTTGAGGCATTAAGTACAGATGGTTGGAAAATACAGGAAACACATAAATATTCTCTCAATTTTGTAAGTCATATTTATGTGTTTCCAACCATCTGTACTTGATACCTCAAATTAATATATATATAGACAGCATAAGCAAGGTGTTCCGGACGCAATTGAGCCATGATGGTAATTGTATGCTTGGAGTCAGGGACAAAATGAGGGGTCGCTGACCCTCCTAGGCCTCACTTCTCAAAAGTTGGGGAATTTCTGCATTCATCATACATGATGAAAACAACCTGTACTTGAGTATTTGTAATTGTAATTTTCACACGTACTATTCTTTCAAGTGTTTTATTTTTCGTAAGCACCTACACGTTCCAATACTTCTCTCATCATCAGGTGAGGACGGCGGGCACCTGATCTTCCTCGACGAGTCCATCCCTAAAAGGGTCGAGAGGGGCTCGAAAGCGCAGCAGACTGCCGGGAGTTCGGACGTAACGCAGAAGACCGTCCGAGTTTCCATTGAGGACGCTGCTGAGCCAGAAGACACGGTTGAGTCGAAACGTGGCGATAACGACGACAAGCCCATTCGCAAACAAGCTGAACTTCAAGAGGTCAAACTCACAAAAGAGGTGCAAATACATTTTCACCTTCATTCCAGTTAAATAATGTAATTAATTTCCATAGGTCAGCATACAAACATGACCAGGTGGATATGTTATTTATTTAATGTAAACAATACAGAATAATCTGCAAATTAAATATAACTGCTGGAATGGTAAACAAAAATCGTATTCAGGCGAATTTTCGTAAACGATGAAGCTATTGAAATAGGTCAACAAATTTTAAAATTAAAATTTTCCAAAATGTTCTTCATGAAAATCCGTTTTGAGGCATCCTGAACGATTCCTGATGTATGCGCTTTCTGATATGTGTAAAAATGTTTAAATATATATTTATGTATGCCATTCCAGACGATAACTCTCCTTAAGATTGAGATAAAGTATCAGTTCTTTCACCAAAAAAATCAAGCATTCTAAAAGAAAGGATGAGTTCGTTGGGCAGCACACCAGCACATTGGTCAAATTTTAAAAAACGCGCTGTACAAAAATCACTAAAAATGACAAAAATCGGCTAAAAATCATTAAATTTATGTATATTTTTTAGAATTTAAATCAAAGGGAGTTTATTAACTAAGAATTAGGCCATGACGACATTTATCATCACGAATATGCTGAAATGTACTAAAACTTTAGTAATATGTGCTAAAAGAAAAAAATCGATGGAAACTGCTCAGAGTTCAAAATTGTCGTTTGAATAGGATCATAATTTAGAACAAGCTTACGGTGTATTATTTTCAATAATGAACCTTTGTAATCAATAAAGAAAACATTTTTTTGACCCCCCTCAAAATTTGATGGTTTACGTTTTAAGATGCGTAGAATCCAAAAATGGAATTGGAAAAAAAAACCGTCCGTCTGCCGTCCAGAGCTTTTTTCCAAGCTAGAAGACCAAACGTTACATGAAACTTGGGTTAAAAATCACATTTGGGGTCCAGATGATCCTAAGAACTCGGCAACAATTTTTATCTACCCTAAAGGGCAGCTAACACATTCAAAAACCGAGATCTCGAAATCTTTCAAGGTAACAGTGATGATTTTTTAATTGTCAAAGATAAATATAATCCCAAAGAAGTTGAATGGTTTACTAATCGAGTAAATCGGTAGATTAGTAGATACTTATTTTCAACTCATTAATAGGCATTGCTTCCGAGTATACCTATAGGTAGCGGTAGCATTGTTTTTACTTTTGAGAGAGAAAATGTTTTAATCTCCAAAAAACAAACGATTTCTTTTTATAGTGTGTGTGTTTTACGGTGTTCATTTCCACCCGCATTTTACGTTTTAGGCCATTCTGAACAACTTTCGTTCCGTTTCTTTCTGTGTGTGTGTATGTATTTGTGTGTGCCTGTCACGTGTATCCTCAAATCCTTGTAACATGCTTAATTTCCATACTTTTCAACAGATTTTTATGAAATGTTCATTGAACTTGCAGGTAAGGGTATAGATCAGTTTCTTTAATCGGTTTCGTTGTTCTCAAATCAATACTTCATGCGTCAATGTATATTCCAACAAGCATCATTTTCTCACGCCCCAGTCGTCCAATCTCCATCAAATTTGGAGGATAGGTGGAAGAGATTCATTTGAGAATTGCTAGCAATTTCAACATAATCTTATCATTAGTAGCTACTGCGCATGCGCTAATGTGTATTCATTTTAACGAGCCTAATTTCAACAGTTTTCATCCGATTTTGATGGCATTTTCAGGGAATGTGCGGGTCAGGCTTTAATTGTTCCCCTATTAATTTCATACTTTTCAAATCATTACTTCACTCTACGCATGTACAAATATAAATTACTGCTTGCACCATTTTCCCGTTTCCTAAATGACCGATTTCGATGTTGCACGTTACCTACATCCTGATAGACCATATTCCGCTATGGAGTTTTTTTTTAAAATGATTATTAAAGCCAACACAATGATCAATACATTTATGTTATTTTCAGTTGGTAGATATCTAAAATATCGTTATACTGTGATCAGGGGAATTAGTAAAGTATAGATATTTTTATTAATTGCATTAATTTTCCCTCTGCAGATGCCTTTATCTACGCAGGCATATTGATGTCAAGTTACTGATTTGAAATTTGAAATGGACTTCCTTTGTAATATCATGAATTCAATATGAGTGCTCACTAATCAGCTGTTGGCTCTATAAGCCTAATTTGTTTTTTAATCGACTAATGATGCTGAAATGCAGCTCCTTTTTAGAGATCTGCATACAATTACCGAGTATGGAGGGATCCAGATCAGCTTCGGAATCTCTGAATCTCATTTCTTCCCTAATCGACTCAAGGTGCTGTTATTTAGATGGAGCTCCTCTGTGACACCTCGGAAACAATTTTGAGGTACGGAGGTGCACTGATCAGGTGAAGGGCCTCTATGCGAAATTCTTTCCTTACCAATTGACCTGATTTTTACTTTCCCTACTTAACTCAAAGGGTCAAGGGGAAGTCCTGCAATCACCCTTTAAATCAATTTCTGAAACTCATGCTAGGATGGGTATTTAGTTCAACCTGAACCCATATCTATATTATGTTTCATGAAAATGTGTGCGTGTGTATGTATGCATATGCATGTAACACGTGTGCATGAATACGTACGACATAAAAAATTCCAATTCCGGGATTATTTTTCTATACCCCAGAAAAATCAGCTTAAAAAATCATGAAAAATCAGCTTAAAAAGAACATTTTTAGTGGGTTAAAAAAATCGGAATAGGTGAAAAAACGTTGTTTTTAGCACTTTTTGTTTGCCTTTTTTCAAAAATAGCTCGAGGGATTTTGATTGAATTCACAGGGGTTACTCCTCTTCTGAGTAGAAATGATATCCAATAACCCTCATACCTGGAAAAATACTCTAAGGGCGGTAATGAGCAAAAAACTATCAAAAATAGGTGAAAAACGCCGTTTTTTTTAAAGCACTATCTTGGCTATTTTTCCAATACATTCGACCCATCATATTAGCATCCATCTGTAATGAATACAAGTAGGAAAAGTAGTGTAAAGCCTCGCACCAGATTTTTTTTTTTTACATTTACTATAAAGTGTAAAATTGCGGAGTCCTGGAACTGTAAAGGTGTGAACCCTTTTGGGAGGCACGATGCGGCATGTTCTGATCATATATTACTATACGGGGTTTAATAATTATAGACCATATTGATCTGCGGAGAAGGGCTATCTAACACAGAAATAATAAACCTTTGTGTAATAATTTACAGCGTTTTTTACCATGCTATCGATAGCTAACTACATCCGTTACATCTTACATAATCTTATCCGTTACATAGGTATTACATAAAATGTTAATATTTATGACTGAATGTTATAAAAACTGTGACAATAAAAAAAAAAGTTAACCACTTCTTTGCGCTCAAAGTCCTCAAATTTCAAAACAATTTAGCATAAATGTAGTACAATAATCTACGAAAATTCGCTCATTTGATCATGCAACATGACTGGAGTTTTTAAATTGCACCCATTTTAGTTTTAAAATTGCACACATAGAATAACTTCAGATGAACTGGTCTTCAGTGGAGTTCAGACTCGCCACATCACTCACAGAGAGGAACGAAGCGCCAATAAATAGGTATTTACTTTCAGTAATAAAAATTGTAGAAAATTCTTTAGACATCGCAAAATCCATGTAAGCATTATTACCAAGTTGGGTATGCCACACAGCTTTCTGTATCCGTAACATGACTGTGTAAATAATCGAAATGTTTTAGAAATTTTTAAAATTCCTCAGCGAGATCCTTTGGTTGGGTTAAATCGTAAATTAAGATGGAATGTCTCTTAATATAGGTTTATAGAATATAGGTTATAGAAATAGGTCAATATCTTGATCGACGCGAAGCGACGCTAAAATCTTGAGGTTCGTCATATGGGGCGGATTTTAATTTCCGACCCGTCGTTTTGCCAGTCCCGCGTATACCGTAATTGTAACAATTATAACCTTTTAACACAGAATGTGTTTTTGCGATGACCTACCGAAAAAAAATCGTCACAAAAAACCGACAGAAAAAACCGTTATGCGCCTTTTATAATGATTTTCACGTACAACCAAGCCGTTGGTAGGGAAATGGAACTTCCGCAATTTTAATCGCACAGAAATCGTTCACCATTCGTTGGAAAGCTCCTGATTTATCCAACCATATTATGTTAACTACTGCGAAGTGCGTGGCCATCAACCTGAGTTATGAGCATGGTTATTTGAATCAATTGTTTACACACAGATGATCATTCTCAATAATTGATATTGTCAACATGATTGCAACCGCTTGTAAATTTTCTCATGATTTTCACGTACAACCGAGCCGTTGGTAGGGAAATGGAACTTCGGCAATTTTAATCGCACAGAAATCATTCACCATTCGTTGGAAAGCTCCTGATTTATCCAACCATATTATGTTAACTACTGCGAAGTGCGTGGCCATCAACCTGAGTTATGAGCATGGTTATTTGAATCAATTGTTTACACACAGATGATCATTCTCAATAATTGATATTGTCAACATGATTGCAACCGCTTGTAAATTTTCTTATGATTTTCACGTACAACCGAGCCGTTGGTAGGGAAATGGAACTTCCGCAATTTTAATCGCACAGAAATCGTTCACCATTCGTTGGAAAGCTCTCAATTTATATAGTATTTTTCTTGTAGTTACATATTTATTTATATAATATTTATTGGGTTTTAGACCAAATTAAATGTCTAACAATTATTTATTTTATTATTGCCAAATATTGTTATTATTCACGTGCAACCAAGCCGTTGGTAAGGAAATAGAATCATCGCAAAAACACATTCTGTGTTCCTATGATTTCATACAGAGTATGGAAAAAGAAATAAACCGGGGGGTGCAGGGGGGCGGAGCCCCCCGCCGAGGCGCAAAGCGCCGAGTTTTTAAGGCAACACAATTCACAGCAATTCGTCAAATAGCCAAACCAGAGGGTCTATGAAGTACCAAACGTTCTGTATGTTTAGTTATAGTGAGGAACGAATAATGCTAATTTCATTCAAATTTTTAAAAAACTTAGGTACTGCTTCTTTGTTCCTATCGCGGACGATGAAGCGAATGTTTTTGAGCGATAAATCTATGTGAAAAACTCTCGAGTCCGAGCAGTGTGAATAACGGAGACCGAGTTCGCACGAGCGCTGACGAAAATGGCCGAGGTCGAAAAATGTGACACAAGGTTGATGGGGTGGTGCAGTGTTTTGGCGCTGCATCGCGCCGCACAGTGTTTCGACTGACGTGTTTCAGAAAGGTCAAAATAAACGTTTTCGAAAAAAAAAAGGCTTCAGCATCCAGGGTGATAGGTAAAGGTCTCAAATCGATGAAATTTACTTGGAATAACCCTCTCTGAGTAACTGTATACCCAGATTTGAACAACCCAGATAGAAAACTACTGTGCGGAACAATATTCCAACAGACAATATTCCTCAGAAATCTGATATTTAATTTTTCTCCTTCTTCTGATCATCTTGGCTTGGACTGGTATGTTTCACCTGCAAATTTTAACGAATTATATTGTCAAGTTTTGAATATTAGTTTTCAATTTCTATCTCTTCTTATCAGAAATCGGATATTGAGTACCAGTTCGTCAAGTCTCGAAACTAGAAGCATCCTTTACAGAATTTACTGCTGAATTTGAATTTTCAGCCCGTTGATTCCGCAAATATTGATTCTCTTCGATTTTCGGAAGCAATTTACATAATTTGAAACTGCGAGTTTTTATTTAAACGTAAGTAATGCATGCATTACAGAGACGTCCCTATGAATGGGTTGTATGTATAAAATTTGGGTGGGAAACAAAAGTATCATGATTTCTCGGAACCCCCCCCCCCCCCCCGTCATTTAACCCTTTCACCCTTCAGTAAATTGGAAACTTCCGAGGTTTTCTAAAAATCTGGATCGAATAAACAATAAAAACAGTCACGAAAAGTCTGACGAATAATATAAAAATCTCACGATTTATCGTTATTATCCCCTCCATTCACCCCTTCCACCATAAAATTTGGAACTCCTGTTACATTTCCCAAAACTAGACCAAATTCAAACTTGACAGTAGAAGAATCACGAAAATTGTACGGCACACGCACACACACACACACACACACACCTATGGTTTTTTTCGCTGATACGGTCCGAAACGGATTTGTATACGATTATTTTTTTCTTATTCTTGGGTTGTCCCCTACTCCCCTGGATCAGTTCCAATAGGTTGTCCCTCTACTGACAAAGCCTAGCTTCAGAGGGACGTCCTAAAAATGGCCGTAAAACATAAAACCCGAGTAAAATACGGTCATTTATACCTTCCTAGTTTCTAAATATAACTAAAATATAATTGAGATAGCGTTCAACTCTAGGATTTGTTTCAGAATGTCTCAAAACGGATTTAAATGAAGACAATTTTAGAAAATGTTTGTTTTAAAATTTTCGAAGCCATTGCAATAGCATCATTTTCTACGAGGTTCTCCATATTGGTATTGACTTCTGAAATACCTATATTTGAACAAATGGTTGAAATATGGCATCTTCAGGAATTGAACGAGCCTCATCAACGCGGGCTCTGTCCTGTAGACGCAGAAGCGGACTATAGAAGAGCTGAGTGGAACTTCAAGACGTCAAGTTGGGTATCTATGAAACCATCGCCTGGAGAAATGGAGCTTTACACCCTGGAGGGAAATACATTTTACGTGGCTCCTGAAGATGTGGAATTGAGCGAAGGTAAGACCCAGACAGGGAAGTCACTTAAAGAAGAACTTTGTAATAAAGAGTTACCATGTTGGATCGATCTCGACGGTTAGGTGATCATCAGTAACAAACAATCATGCATCCATCGTGCAACACAGAGACAGGCGGAGTGAGGCAAATTCTCTCTATGCGTAAAGCACTGGAGAGTACTGTTAAACTGAGTAGCGTTGCAGCAGCAACAAGGTGGCAATAGCAGATAACAAGGAACCCCCGTTTTCCGAGCTTGCACATTCTTGGTCAAATTGAATACTTGGGTTTTAAACTTGCTCATTTGAGTCAGGAATGGTAATAAATTACTACTTTCATAATAATAGTGATAGTCTGGGACATAATTCTAAGAATAATGTTAATTTGCTGTGTGTCTTCTATGTATTTCTATAAAAATCAAATTGCGTAGGTACCTATGTTTGTGTGTCCTTTATGCGCGTCCAAAATTATGAACCAACTAGCTGGTTCACCCGTGCGTTGCACAGGTTGACTTGAACATTATCAAATAGCCTGTGACCCAAGTTAAAGAAATTCTGATAGATTCGCCCATTCAGATCCCCATTTGGTTCAGTGACGTTCAAAAGCTTTATCATCCTCCCCCCTCCCCTCCCCACTGGGTCAGATTTCAAAAATGTGTAAAAAGTAGTCTTTGAGTTGAATCAGAGTAATCCAAACATATTCGACAATCAAATCCATAGTTTGTTCAGTGATGACAAAGATACCCCATTTCTCCCCCCCCCCCCCTTCACTAAAACACCCCATTTTATGGGTTAGATTTGAAAATTTTCAAGTAGCCTGTGATTTAAGTTAGAATACTCCAAACATATTCGACCACTCAGATCCCCAGTTCGTTCAGTGACGTTCGAAACGCTTTAACCCCCCCAATGTGGGTCAGATTTGAAAAATTTGAAAAAGTAGTCTTTGACTTGAATTGGAGTAATCCAAACATACTCGACAATCAAAACCCCAGTTTGTTCATTGATGACAAAGATACACCATTCCCCCCTCCTCCCCTAAAACACTCCCTATGGGGCAAATTTGAAAGTTTAAACCTTTTAAACCTTCTCTGGACTTCCACAAATAATTTAAGACTAAAATTAGCCAAATCGGTCCAGCCGTTCTCGAGTTTTAGCGAGGCTAACGAACAGCAATTGATTTATATATATATATATATATATATATATATATATATATATATATATATATATAGAGAGAGAGAGAGAGAGAGAGAGATTTCGATGCTGTTTTTACAGCATGCCCTTTGAACACCAGAGAGAAAGGTAAGCTATATAGAAATTTTGCAACTCACCCTTTTCAGCCCTAAAATCACCATTTTATTGAAAAACCGCGGTTGCTTCTTGCCTCATTTTAAATGCTTCATTTCAACAATAGTTGATTCACTTCGTCAATTCCATTAGACCGAAGCAACAATAACTTTTTTAAAAATAAACATAAAATATCATCATGGTGGGTTTCAGGCGTAAAGAAATTTCTATAAAAAATTCAACGATACCAATACGATTTTGGTGGGTTGAACCGATAATTTTCTATTTGTAAAGATATATTATCAAAAATTGATATTAAAAACGCTTTATTAACAGCAGCAATCTTGGTCGGGAAGAGTTTTAACGTAGCTTAGGTTATGTTGAGGTTAGAGAAACCGAGATGCTTTTACGTTTTTATCCGTACCTATTGTTTAAAAAAAAAATAGCTAAATATTTTCTCTTATTCAGCCAAGAGAGTTGAAATTTTATAGGGTGACCCTCAGGGACATAGAGAAACGAGTAAAATGATGGTCTCTTTCCTGTTCAGCTGAGTGAGCTAAATTCTCTCCTTTTCACCCTAAGGAATGTGAAATGTGACTGGAAGCCTCTCTAAGACTCTCTAGGACTTCGCTATTTAGAGGAGAAAATTATGTTTAAATGTTGAAAAATGTGGTTTTGGTTTATTATTTTCAATAATGAACCTTTGTAATCGACCAAGAAACAAAAAATAGTCTTAATAGTATTTTTATTTTTTTTTCATTTTTGTATTTATTGTTTGGCCTAAGTAGGTAGTTATTTTTTCAGTAACAGACTATATCAATTACTTCGGTGAAATGCTAATCGATCTTGATCCACTAAAACCATCAGAATGTTTTAAGGCTAAAGGGGACGACAGTTGTGTGAGAGAGAGGGAAGATACAAGTAGTTAATCTTGATTATCTCCACACCAGTCAATCAATTTTCAAATCTAAATATATATTTGAGTTTGTCTCATCCTAGGCTATCGAGCGAACATAACAAAGTTTCCACAAAAAAGTTTTGTTGTTGAAATTTTGACTTGAAATTTCAATTGCTAATTTAATTTTTTTTAAATTAAAAAAATCGCTAATATCCCGTGTTTGGAAACAATTCAAGTGTATGATGGCATAGGCATGGAATTTTGATTCTGAAAATTAGTGGCCGCATGTGAGAAATGGGAGCGAAAAACGTGGTTCCAGGAAGACGAGTGTATTTGAGGGGCGCGTGCCTTGGCGACGCCCAGCAACTGATCTCATCCGCGCGCGCGTACGAACCCGCTTCCCGAGCCGTCTCTCGAATTTTTGTACTTACTGCTTCTTCCACTGTTATCAAAATATACTTTATCAAAGTGTTAGGTGGGGTTTTATTTTCATTTGTTATAGGAACGTCCATGGTAATAATTAGTTTGTATAGTTGGAACCTTTGTATTCATGTGAAAACAACTGGAAGAGTTTGACGCACTGAACCGTAATATTCATTAGGTAGTATCTACCAACCTCGTACCTTCCTAACTACAATTAGAGATGGGCAAACACATATCCGAAAATACAAATATGTATTTATCCTTTATATTTTATTATTTAGAGTTGAATTTCTTTGTAGGTACCTACCTATATTAATAAATTTGTATTCATATTTTGGCTACGATTATTCTAAATTTATACTCGAAACTATGAATATAGGAATTATATTCAAAGAATATGAATATTTCAATACTTATATAGAAGTTCATATTATTATTCAATTATTTTTGAATATGAAATAATAATATTCACGTATTCAATCAATATTAATACCTCGATAGGTACCTATTCAAATTTATATTCATCATTCAATTTCACAAAACATTAATTTTTGTCTACTTGATGCACTATTACAAAGATGAGTGAGGGAGCAAAATTGCATTCTAGTTATTTTTGGTGTTTACCACATAAGTGAAGGGAGTAGATCTCAAAATTCAACGTAGAATACCGAGAATTTGAGTAAACTTGCCTTTATTGGAATATCGCCTATTAGGCATCATAAATAGAATGGAAAGAAAAACGAACCAAAAACACACACGAATCTGGGCGCTAAAAAAAATTTAGTTTTTCAATTTTTTTGTATTTTGTTCAAAAATATTATTTTGAACAATTTTTTCCTGTAAAACGCTAACATCCCATATTTTTACATATCTCAACTACCTAAGTACTAGAATTATCCTCATAAATAATTGTAGTGGGAATCAGACCTTGAGTAAGAATGAAGGTGTAAAAACGCAGTGCAAAATTGATGGTGATAGTGTCCTTTAGAAACCGTAATAATGCTTGTTGCTAGGCGTTGCTATGCGTTTGCCGGACGCGTCGGTTACGAGGGGGGTTTGCTACCACTGCAGAAAGGCGTGGAGCGGGGGGTTTCGTATACGGGTTTATTTTGCTTCTTGATTTCTTGTTTACATTTTTTACCCGCAGACCAACGCTCGCTTCTTGCCTATCGCGGTTAGGTACCGGCGCCTAGATTAGTTTGTGTTTTTGGTTCGTTTTTCTTTCCATTTTATTTATGATGATGAATGAGGAATTGATGATAGTCAATAATGAATTTTGTTATGATTTATTGTTTGAATTATGTGAATTATTTATTGTTGAATTTGTAAATGATATTCATAATATTTACCTGTTATTGTGCACTACTTTACCTGAAAGCAGAATTTCGATGTATTTTGCAATGTAGTCCATTTACCTATCTTGTAAAACAGATAATCACTCAAATTCAAGGATCTTTAGGGTGAATTTCATCATCTTATTTTGAAAATACAAACATTAAAAAAAAAAAAAATTACGGGTTTCAAGGCTGGATTCGGCTGATTTGTGACAGATTTTTAAATTTAGTCCATTATCCTATTTTGAAATTATCATATATTACTCAAATTCTCGGTATTCTACGTTGAATTTTGAGATCTAGTCCCTTCACTTATGTGGTAAACACCAAAAATAACTAGAATTCAATTTTGCTCCCTCACTCATCTTTGTAATAGTGCATCAAGTAGACAAAAATTAGGTTTTTTGAAATTGAATGATGAATATAAATTTGAATAGGTACCTATCGAGGTATTAATATTGATTGAATACGTGAATATTATTATTTCATATTCAAAAATAATTGAATAATAATATGAACTTCTATATAAGTATTGAAATATTCATATTCTTTGAATATAATTCCTATATTCATAGTTTCGAGTATAATTTTTGAATAATCGTAGCCAAAATATGAATACAAATTTATTAATATAGGAATGTATCTACAAAGAAATTCAACTCTAAATAATAAAATATAAAGGATAAATACATATTTGTATTTTCGGATATGTGTTTGCTCATCTCTAATTGTAGTTAGGAAGGTACGAGGTTGGTAGATACTACCTAATGAATATTACGGTTCAGTGCGTCAAACTCTTCCAGTTGTTTTCACATGAATACAAAGGTTCCAACTATACAAACTAGTTATTACCATGGACGTTCCTATAACAAATGAAAATAAAACCCCACCTAACACTTTGATAAAGTATACTTTGATAAAAGTGGAAGAAGCTGTAAGTACAAAAAAATGTTCGAGAGACGGCTCGGTAAGCGGGTTCGTACGCGCGATCGGATGAGGTCAGTTGCTGGGCGACGGCGTCGCCAAGGCACGCACCCCTCAAATACACTCTATTTTTCCTCGAACCACGTTTTTCGCTCCCATTTCTCACATGCGGCCACTAATTTTCAGAATCAAAATTTCATGCCTATGCCAACATACACTTGAATTGTTTCCAAACACGGGATATTAGCGATTTTTTTAATTTAAAAAAAATTGAATTAGCAATTAAAATTTTAATTCAAAATTTCAACAACAAAATTTTTTTTTAAACAATGTTTTATGATCGCTCGAAAGGTTTACTCGTCCTGATAATGATTCTGAAGCCAGATTTAAAAAATCGTGTACTCAAGTTGAGATTTGCCCGATAAAGTTTCATCCGATGCTAGCGCCATCCGTTATCTGAGAATCACACTAAACACCCGTCCCCTTTAGCCTTAATGTGAGACCACACTGTTGAGGCCTGTCACACCAAGAGGCCTCGGTGTGAAATATGTAAGACTTTCATCTATTCAAGCGAGCCCCTTCATCTTCTCTCCCATGCTAAGGGTCGAGTTACAAGTTAGTTTGGAAATGCTGTAGTTTCTGTAATTGAAACATAATAACACTTAATTGATATATGCGCTCGTCCTCAGCCCTAAGCATTTATCCTAAACTATTGTTACCGAAGTTTATAAAATCTTCATAAAATATCACATGATGATACTGATGATACTCCCGAAATTCCGGCTTCATTTTCAATAAACTCAGAACCTATAAGGATTTAAATGTTAGAAAATCACGGAAAATTGGTATATTTCAGTGATTTTGTTAGATTTTGATAGATTCCATCTCGTTGACTCGAGTCGTAATTGCTATTTTGTAACAAATAGGGGGAAAAAAACATTGAATTGGTTGTATTTCAGAACATTGGTGCAAATAACATTCTATTAGGAGTAATCCCTACAATATTTGAAGCGCGGAAGTGCAAAAGGGTCTGGGTGCCTAAAAAGAGGAAACTCGTGTTGGTGCATTTTACAGGTTTCAAAGCCAGTGATATGAAGCAGGTACAATTGCTACCAGAACCTTCATATGGATCCTACGCAAATCGCTTTTGAAATAACACGTGTGAGGAACTTACAGAGTCTGCTGTCTGACATTTTGAATGTCTACGACTGCTGCAGTGCAAACTACATTACACACTTGGTCTAAGTGTTCATCTAATCTTGGGTTATTAAAGAAGAGTGTTTTTCTTTAATTCAGTTATGTTCCTTTAATACTATTCACGTCTAAACATTCGAATCGGCCTCCTGAAAATGTTGGAAGAAGGCACTTAAAACCTTTTGCACCTCCACGCTTCATTTACTGAATTTAATATGTTGACATTCTTGTGACAGGTGAAGTGGAAGAGTTCGATTCAGAAGGGAACCTACTGCCACCTCTGCCCGTCGTGAGGACAGGTCGGGCCCAAGTAGAAGACTCCGATTCCGAGGAAGAACCTCCGAAGCCCACTGAGGAGGAGGAAGAAGAAGAGGAGGAAGAAGAAGGGGATGAGAAGAAAGACGAACAGAAGGAAGAGAAAAAGGAAGAAAAGAAAGAAGAGCCAGGAGAACCAGTAGAGGATGAGAAGAAAAAGAAAAAAAAGAAACCGAAAAAATTATTGGCTAACATGTTCAATTTCGCGGACCGTGAAGTTCTTACAGTGAATTCTGTCACAAGAGTGAGTATTATCGTTTTAGGTCTTTATTCGATAAACCGTCTTAATCACTATGCAAAGAAATTACCTACCTCCACAAATCCCTTGACAATTTCTTCGTTTACCTTTTAAATTAAAAGCCGTAAATTAAAACCCGTTTAAAATTTTGCTTTTGACCTCCATTTACAACTCGCCATACTCTGCCACGCTTCGCTATGGCACATTGTGGTTGGATCGCTTGTCCAATTCCAAGCTCACTCAGTTTATTGCAGTGGGTAACCATTTTTGTAATAGTACTCTACCCTATCCCGTGAGGCTCCATTCCAAAATTATGCTCCTCAAGTTTAATATGAACAAAATTAGCTCACTCTGCTGATGAACAGTGGTTCCTCATGTAGCAATTATTATCTATCAATCCAAGAGAAACTCCGTTCCGTAATTCAACATCTCAAGTTGAATAGGGGGAAAAAAGCTCTAGAACTCTCTCAGCTATATAAGCTGGTTTTTCGGTGTAATTATACTCTACCACAACCAGATAATCCGCTCCAAGATTAGTAATATAAAGTTGAAGAGGAACCTAATTAGGTACAGAGCTCAGTATGCTGATTAGAGTTGCTCATACAATTATAATCCACCACACCTAGTGAATCCCCTCTCCAAAATTAGGACTCTTAAGATGAATAGGAACCTAATTAGGCACAGAGCTCAGTATGCTGGTTAGAGTTGCTCATGCAATTATAATCTACCACACCTAGTGAATCCCCTCTCCAAAATTAGGAATCTTAAGTTGAATAGGAACCTAATTAGGTACAGAGCTCAGTATGCTGATTAGAGTTGCTCATGCAATTATAATCTAACACACCTAGTGAATCCCCTCTCCAAAATTAGGAATCTTGAGTTGAATAGGAACCTAATTAGGTACAGAGCTCAGTATGCTGATTAGAGTTGCTCATGCAATTATAATCTACCACACCTAGTGAATCCCCTCTCCAAAATTAGGAATCTTAAGTTGAATAGGAACCTAATTAGGTACAGAGCTCAGTATGCTGATTAGAGTTGCTCATGCAATTATAATCTACCACACCTAGTGAATCCCTCTCCACACCTAGTGAATCCCCTCTCCAAAATTAGGAATCTTAAGTTGAATAGGAACCTAATTAGGTACAGAGCTCAGTATGCTGATTAGAATTGCTCATGCAATTATAATCTACCACACCTAGTGAATCCCCTCTCCAAAATTAGGAATCTCAAGTTCAATAGGAACCTAATTAGGTACAGAGCTCAGTATGCTGATTAGAGTTGCTCATGCAATTATAATCTACCACACCTAGTGAATCCCCTCTCCAAAATTAGGAATCTTAAGTTGAAGAGGAACCTAATTAGGTACAGAGCTCAGTATGCTGATTAGAGTTGCTCATACAATTATAATCCACCACACCTAGTGAATCCCCTCTCCAAAATTAGGACTCTTAAGATGAATAGGAACCTAATTAGGCACAGAGCTCAGTCTGCTGATTAGAGTTGCTCATGCAATTATAATCTACCACACCTAGTGAATCCCCTCTCCAAAATTAGGAATCTTGAGTTGAAGAGGAACCTAATTAGGTACAGAGCTCAGTATGCTGATTAGAGTTGCTCATACAATTATAATCCACCACACCTAGTGAATCCCCTCTCCAAAATTAGGACTCTTAAGTTGAATAGGAACCTAATTAGGTACAGAGCTCAGTATGCTGGTTAGAGTTGCTCATGCAATTATAATCTACCACACCTAGTGAATCCCCTCTCCAAAATTAGGAATCTCAAGTTCAATAGGAACCTAATTAGGTACAGAGCTCAGTATGCTGATTAGAGTTGCTCATGCAATTATAATCTACCACACCTAGTGAATCCCCTCTCCAAAATTAGGAATCTTAAGTTGAATAGGAACCTAATTAGGTACAGAGCTCAGTATGCTGATTAGAGTTGCTCATACAATTATAATCCACCACACCTAGTGAATCCCCTCTCCAAAATTAGGAATCTTAAGTTGAATAGGAACCTAATTAGGTACAGAGCTCAGTATGCTGGTTAGAGATGCTCGTGCAGTTATACTCTGCCATACCTAGTTAATCCCATCCAAGATTAGGAATCTTGAGATGAAGAGGAAAATAATTAGAAAGAGGGCTCAGTATGCTGATTAGAGTTGCTCATGCAATTATAATCTACCACATCTAGTTAATCCCCGCTCCAAGATTAGGAATCTTAAGTTAAAGAGGAACCTAATTAGGTAAAGAACTCTACTCTACCACACCCAGTTAATCCCCATTCCAAGATTCACAACATAAATTGAATAGGAACCTAATTAGGTACAGAGATCAGTATGCTGATTAGAGTTGCTCATGCAATTATAATCCACCATACATAGTTAATCCCCGCTCCAAGATTAGGAATTTTAAGATGAAGAGGAATAATTAGGCACAGAGCTCTATAAGCTGATTAGAGTTGCTCATGTAATTATACTCTACCATACCTAGTTAATCCCATCCAAGGTTAGGAATCTTGAGATGAAGAGGAAACTGATTAGGCAGAGGGCTCATTATGCTGATTAGAGTTGCTCATGTAATTATACTCTACCATACCTAGTTAATCCCCTCTCCAAAATTAGGAATCTTAAGTTGAATAGGAACCTAATTAGGCACAGAGCTCAGTATGCTGGTTAGAGATCCTCGTGCAATAATACTCTGCCATACCTAGTTAATCCCATCCAAGATTAGGAATCTTGAGATGAAGAGGAAACTAATTAGAAAGAGGGCTCAGTATGCTGATTAGAGTTGCTCATGCAATTATAATCTACCACATCTAGTTAATCCCCTCTCCAAAATTAGGAATCTCAAGTTCAATAGGAACCTAATTAGGTACAGAGCTCAGTATGCTGATTAGAGTTGCTCATGCAATTATAATATACCACACCTAGTGAATCCCCTCTCCAAAATTAGGAATCTTAAGTTGAATAGGAACCTAATTAGGCACAGAGCTCAGTATGCTGGTTAGAGATCCTCGTGCAATAATACTCTGCCATACCTAGTTAATCCCATCCAAGATTAGGAATCTTGAGATGAAGAGGAAACTAATTAGAAAGAGGGCTCAGTATGCTGATTAGAGTTGCTCATGCAATTATAATCTACCACATCTAGTTAATCCCCACTCCAAGATTAGGAATCTTAAGTTAAAGAGGAACCTAATTATGTAAAGAACTCTACTCTACCACACCTAGTTAATCCCCGCTACAAGATTCACAACATAAGTTGAATATAAATCTAATTAGCTACAGAGCCCTGTATGCTGAATAGAGTTGCTCATGTAATTATACTCTACCATACCTCGTTAATCCCATCCAAGGTTAGGAATCTTGAGATGAAGAGGAAACTAATTAGACAGAGGGCTCATTATGCTGATTAGAGTTGCTCATGCAATTATATTCTACCACACCTAGTTAATCCGCACTCCAAGATTCATTATGTTGACTAGGAACCTGATTAGGCATAGAGCTCTTTATGCAGATTAGAGTTGCTCATACAATTACACTGTGCCATACTCATTTAATCCCCGTTCCAAGATTAATCGTACTATCTTGAGTCTGGACTTTCTGGCAACTCCTCAACCGCTTACTTCTTTCACTGTGTTTTAGTTTCAGTTAACTCATGTTCTGTCTCGTGCAGCGATTTCTAATCTAATATTCAATAATTCTTACCCAACGTTTAGCGAATTTTTGAAGAAAATTAAGCTATTGCTCTCGTCTCAAAATTTGTAGAATGTGAATTTTTGAAAAATTCTTATGCAGAAATCCGTTTCAGGCTATTCTGAATCATATTCTGAAGTTTAACGCATTTTTTTATGTATGTATGTATGTATGTGTCATTCCAGACGATAACTGTCCGTAGAATTGGGCTAGAAACTTCATAAAAATTTTAAAATGTTAAGGACACAAAACGAAAGTTCAAGTTCGTTGGCCAGCATGATCGGATTACATCTTCGGGTTGAAATTTTCCAAAATGTAGTCGACAATTTCAAAATAGCCTGTTTTTTGCGATTTGTTGTGCGAAATAATTTTTTCAGCATACTAACATGTGGTGTATTCGTAATCACCGTAACATTTCCTATAAGAATATGTATCAAGTTTTCAAAAATTTCTAAGTTGAAAAATCAGTCAAAACTCGAAATAATGCCGTTCGCTAGTTGTAAAAATCGGTAATATTTTCATGAAACATTGTCCAAATTCAGATTGAACTACTCTTATGGAAGTATCCCTGTATAACCAATCCTAGAACAATGCTGTTTAAAACGTAGGTAGTAGGTGCTTGTTAAAAAAAAAAAAAAAAAAAAAAAAGTAATCACAACTGATGAGTTTACTCTGTGAAAAGATGCACAGAGACTACAGTTTGTCTGTCAATTTCTTGCTGTAGGATACTAGATTCGAATGCAACTGACTTTATATCACTCGTAATATAAAGCCTCATCATCGATTGGCTGTGGAAATACGTTTCTTTCATGTGACGTCGGTATGTTATTTTATTTTATGTCAAGATTTGATAATGTTATGATAGGATACTTTAAGATTTCAACTGCCATCAATACTGACCACATTGGACATCGAAATCTATGAATATTTACCTACATTTGTCTTTAAATCTTCAAGATTAGTTTAATAACAATAAAGTATGAGTACCTCCTAATTATTTTTAATAATTTGATTCCATGTTTGTCTATCAAAATCATAAGCTAAAATTTCTCTACATGATCAATAGCGACTGAAATGTCGAAGATTTCTTCAAAAATTCGCTCATGGGGTCATGCTGCATGACTGGAATTTTTGTAGAAAAGGGGGTATTACAACCTTCGGCACGGCGGCACTTGGGGGTGGGGATGCATTTTCTTTGCGTTTCAGAGGGTGTAGAACACGTTTACTGTTGTAAGTCATTTCCAGATGAGTTCGTTGGCCTGCACTTTTTGAGCACATTAAATTGGTCAAATTTCAAAAAATGTGCTGAAAAAATAACTAAAAATTGCTAAAAACGGTTAAAAATCGTTAAATTTATAAATTTTACAGAATATTGCTCAAATAAAGTTTATCAAATTCGAAAAAGAAAATTAAAAATTTATGTACAAAATTTACTTCAATTTCATTAAAGTTTGCTATAAAATCGATTAAAACTGCAAAAAAAAACGTTTTTGTCATAAAAATAATAGTCAAGAATTCCTTTGCATTCAAAAAGCTCAAATTTCAAAACAAGTTACCATAATAGTACGATAACTTACGAAAATTTGCTCATTAGATCATGCTGCATGACTGGAACTTTGAAGGTCTTAATTAGAGAGAAAACTTTAGGTATTTCGACTAGTACACTACTGAAGTATGAACAACCAGAATTGCAGGTAAATTGAAGCAATCAGGCTTTTTTTTCTCAAGGTTTGTAGCAAAAAGTCGCTAAAATTGTCGTTTTCCTAATACAATAATTTTGCATTATTTTAGTTGATCGTGCCATTTATGGCGGGAATGTCATCATAATGGCAAATTTTCTTGAGATAACTGTGCCTCTGAAAAAGTGTTTTATTGAGTTCAACGGCTCAAAAAATTTGTTCATCAGTTAGAAATAAATGCGTTTTAGGAAAACCCCGTGTTTACGCTAAATAGTAAGAAAATTAAACTTTGTCCGGCCCTTTCCGGTCCTTTCATTCTTTCAGTTTCCTGTTTGGAAGAATCCAAAGAGCGAAAAGAAAAGAAAATTAGAAATATCTGCTACTCCAATTATCCAGGACGTTTGTTTACGTCTGGAACGCCCCTCTTGGCTCTGCGGAACCCCTTCCTCTTGACCATTTCATTTATTTTAAATTGAACGTTACCCTTTTTAGGGGCCGTTTATCAATCACAAATAAAGCCCAGGCAAACTCTAGGTAACTAGCAGCCTCAGATAACATCTCGTTGGCTGTTTATCAACTCACATTTATCCGCAAGGTACCGCTATCTGCTTGGTATCCTTACCTGAGACTCACCTCCCTCAGTTAGCGATTTATCTTGTGGGTAAAGTTATGTGGAGAGGTTATATAGCTTGTACTAATAATAATATAATCTATATAACAATAAAATAAAGTCATATAAGATAGTCGTGATGTATAATAACGAAGTTGAATTGATGGATTCGGACTTTTCGGATGAGATCATTCAATTTTTGGAATATGAACGGAGACCGTGCACGGTACGGCCACGCCCGGATTATTTTAATGAACTTGACGATGTAGATTTTCACACACGTTTTCAGTTGTCGAACGAAACTACTATGTTTGTGCTGCGGTTAATAGAAGGTAAAATAGAATCCCACAGTGATAGGAACAACTCTATATCGCCTATCACAAAACCATCCTCCACCATCCTCACAACCGTAATAAAATATAAATGAAATTTATTTTTATAATTAATTAATATAAATGAAATAAGCTCGCCTTATTTTTGTAAATAAAGGTTGTTTCTCTCTCTCTACAAATTGGTCTAAAATATATTTATATTACCCGCTCCCTAACCCACCGTGATGAAATTTTTGTTTACTGAGAATGATTTCTACAGAGACCAAATTATATCGAGCAAAATATTATAAAACAAAAGGGGGGGGGGGGGGAGAATAAAATACATTTCGAAACAATCGGTTGAAAATAGCGTAAATACTACAGTTCATTCCCCCCTCCATCATTCCTCCTCAAAAAAATCCGTCCACAAATTGAATCCGTCCACAAATTGAAATCTCCGATTTTTAGCACATCCAAACGAAAAAAGCATGATTTATCGGGATTAACCCCTCTATACACCTCCATCAGTCACGGAAATCAAATCAGAATATGGAAACATTACGGTATATTTATATCTATTACCGGCTCCGTTCACCCCTTCCTCAATTAACTTTTTATTTCCTAACATAATTTTCTTAAAAATAATTCGAAATCTTAATTCATCACATAGGAGATCAAATGGGAGATGAAACGGAAAGGACAGGAGTGTTGTTGTTGTATTGTACTATACCTATCTACTTTTTACCGATAGACGTCACGTAGAATTAAAAATACCAGTGTTGTAAGGCTGTGTTGTGGGGAAATCATTGTTGTAGTAGTGGTACCCCTTTTTCCCTCAGACGAAGTTATCTGAGCAGTTAGCTATCTATAGGTAGCTACCTGAGGGGATAAAGTTGATTGATAAACGCCCTACAAAATTTGTTCGAGAGGTTGCGGTAACCTCTAGGTAACTACCTGAGGTTTGTCTAGAAGTTACCGCTGTGATTGATAAACGGGCCCTTAGTCGCCTAAAAACTGTTAGTGAATTTCTATTGCAATGGCCTTAACATTTTTTTAGTCCAAAATAGAAAATTTTCTCCATGCCTACAGTTGGCCGTTTTTCTGAGCGGTCAAAATTTCAAAAAATAATGTTAAACGTGTTCTTTGGTGGTTTTTAGTGTACATTATCATCCTGAACATATTAGTATAAGGTTATGGAATCAGCATAACATTTCCTATAAGAATGACATTTCCCTCAGAAGTGAAAAAATGACGTATTTCAAAAATTACTAAAAATCGGTTCAAATATTCTTTAGATATTTCACTTAATCAAATATATATTCCAAACCAATGATCCGATTCAATCGGGGTCACTTGCATTCGACTCTACGGATAAAATTACACGTAAAAAGGACATGACGACAACCGTAATGAAGCTATGGTGGAAATGATTGAGTTTTGACCGGAAAATCAAGGTTTGGAATCACTGTGCAACCGTAATATCAATCATAATCACCTTAGATAGCAAAATCGTGCTCAAATCTCTCCTATTCACCGTAGGACGTCGGAATTTGATAGGGACAACAAGGGACGAGCAAAGTGAGGTGCGCCATTTCGATCAGCTGAGAGACCTTAAATCTCTCCTGTTCAACGCAGACGTTGATAATTGATAGAGAGCCTTTCTGGGGTAACAAGAGACGAATGACCTTACAGGATCCATCCCGATTAGCTGAGTGCTAAAAGTCATGTCTGCTTAAAACGAAATTTTGAAAATTGTCTCTCTAGACATCAAGGGACGAATGAAATGACGGGCTCCACCCAGAGCTCACGGGCTCCACTCTCTGTTGTTCATGTGTGTTTACATAAACATATTGTTTCCTGCACAATAAATTATTTGAATTTGAATTTGAGCTCCAGCTGACTGATTCGAAAAGTTGGTTCTGCTTACGCAAACTGCGGTTTTTTCTTTCTTTTTGATCAGCTGGATTGGCGTTAGGAAAGGTTGGGTGGCAGCAGGTTGACGGAGAAATACGCGTAGCGAGCAATGTTTGAATCCTCTCTGCCCCACCACGCACCGACTCGGCACTGGTGTGCGCAGTTCATACTAATTTCTAGGGAGGAGTTACCTCGTAGCACATTCATGTTAGGTTATAATGGAGTGGTACACCTAGTAAAAATCATGATCTATTTGCGATTCTCATCATAATCATGATCTAACAGATATAGGGATGCATATAATGCGGATACAGGATGCTGTAATCACCGAAATGTTTTTGCTCATGATGTGGCAGATGGAGGCAGCTCAAACGGTGCCGCCTCCGACGGCGAAGTTGCGGCACATGGTGACGCAGTGGGGGATCTACGACGCCTACCAAAGAGATCATGCCGAAGCAGTGGCGGCCAAAGAGAAAGAAAAGAAGGAGAAGCAGATCGTGCAGAGGGCGGAGCTCTCAGATCCTAACGAAAAATCCGTCGCACTCACTCCCGAAGAGTCCTACGCCTTCAGGTTTTTTCACGCTGTTAAATTGATGGAGAGATTGGTTACACAAAATACCTTTGAAGACATCGCTTTCGGTAAGTATAACGATAATACTAATGCATTTTGTCTCCCACTATCCAACAATGTATTCCTTGATCGGATTTGACCTCAAAGTGCTTGCCCTTCAAATTTTCTTTCTAAATATGATTTGGGAATATGTTAGGATTATAATTCAGCAAAAACTGAAATCAAACATTGAGCCGTTTTTTTTTTTAACTCTTTCTTTTAACTTCGATTCTCTTCTTGCTTTCTTGAGACAAAATTTCAGATCGATTTTTAACCCACTTCCCGATATCCAATCTATCTGAAATTTTGCAGACGAGTTCATGCTGGCGTAAATTTTAATCTATCAAATTTTCGCGAAGAAATAGTTAGTTATACTATAAATTTTCGAAAATTTGAAATTTAATATGGGACACCTTACAAGTGTTGTGTATTGTAGGGAGGAGGAGTGAGGGAGGAGGAGGAGTGAGGGAGGAGGAGGAGGGAGGAGGAGGAGGAGGAGGAGTGAGGGAGGAGGAGGAGGAGGAGGAGGGAGGAGGAGGAGTGAGGGAGGAGGAGGATGAGGAGGAGGAGGAGGAGGAGGAGGAGGAGGAGGAGGAGGAGGAGGAGGAGGAGGAGGATGAGGAGGAGGATGAGGAGGAGGAGGAGGAGGAGGAGGGAGGGGGAGGAGGATGAGGGAGGAGGAGGAGGAGGAGGGAGGAGGAGGAGGAGGAGGAGGAGGAGGAGGAGGAGGAGGAGGGAAGAGAAGGATACTATTGAACGTCTGCATAAAATGACAACGAATCCAGGGTCAATAAAATATTAAATGATTTTCCTTGTCAATTTAATTTAAGTTATTATCAATGTGATTTTGAAACAATGTGATTTTGTTTCAATTTACTGTTGCCAAGAAACTACCAAATATTGAAACAACAATAAAATTAACCGAGAACATGAGAAAAAGAAAGAGTTACATTAAAAACTTGTTTTTATGGGTTCCTTTTTTAAATTCAGTTTTTAATTTTTAATTGATACTTTCATCATGAAAATACGCTATAATCGCCCAAATCCAGAAAAAATACTATTTATGTGTCATTATACTATAGAATATTCATCTAGTTTCATAGTTCTGACCTATTTTGTGATCAAACATAATTAGAATTCGTTCAAAGGAAATAGTTGCCGCTTTTTGCTACAGAAACTTGATTTGTTGCGTTCAAACTGTATCATGGGTTGTTTAAAATACGTTGATGTTTTCCAGAAGTTCAATGAAGTTGTCATAGCATCTTTCTCAGTCAGGCTGGATCCAAAGTTCATTGAATACATAAATAAATTCAAAGCATCATATTTATCTTTGGATATTCCAGTCACTCCAAAAGTTCACACGGTTTTCTTTCATGTGGAAAAATTTTGTACCAAACAAAATTTTGTTTGTAACAAAAATTTTGTACCAAACAAAATTTTGTACCAAACAAAATTTTTGTACAGGGAACAGGCTATGGAGGCCGTACATCATGATTTTTCTGCGACGTGGGCCAAATATATCGCGAATCAATCCCGAGTATGGACAACATCTATTAAGAGCTTTATGCGAATATAATTCTCTGCATATGTAAAATGCCATTATTTTTATTTTCTATTCAATTTAGATATATATTTTATGTTAAAATTTATATAATGAATCATTATGAACTCACACACAAGACACATAGACACACACGCACATACCACACGCATACTCGCAGGCATTTATTAAAAGCTTCATTCAAATATAATCATTATGTTGTTCAATAAAATGTTGTTATATTTGTTTTTCTAATTATATTTGATCACAAAATAGGTCAGAACTATGAAACTAGATGAAGATTCTATAGTATAATGACACATAAATAATATTTTTTTCTGAATTTTGGCGATTATAGCGTATTTTCATGATTAAAGTATCAATTAAAAATTTAAAAACTGAATTAAAAAAACGGCTCAATGTTTGATTTTAGTTTTTGCTGAATTATAATCCTAACATATTCCCAAATCATATTTCGAAAGAAAATTTGAAGGGCAAGCACTTTGAGGTCAAATCCGATCGAGGACCACCGTGCCAAGGATGGGAAGCTTTGTGTTAATGCAGGAATTGAAAGTTATGGATTCCTCCCAAATCAAAATGTCACAGGTTGTTGGTCAGTTTTGGTATCATGTCTCTCTCTGAGGACAATATTTGCCTCAGTAACAAATTATATTTATATTATTCTGTTTTGTATATTAGTTCA
This sequence comes from Adelphocoris suturalis, assembly GCA_030762985.1. NCBI lineage: Eukaryota > Metazoa > Arthropoda > Insecta > Hemiptera > Miridae > Adelphocoris > Adelphocoris suturalis. The sequence continues at coordinate 113,914,727 of CM061043.1, forward strand.
GAGTAAATATTTCAGTTGGCTCATCGGTATAGGTATGTAAATTTATGTATGTTTGTCCGGTATAGATTTCAAAACGGCTGGATAAATTTCGACACAGATTTTTCCTAAATTATCTGCAAGTTTCTGGGCAAGGATTGGGCTATATAAATTCCCTAAACCTCCCTCAACGTCCTAAACCTGGAAAAGTCTAACGACGTTCTCTGTAAGAAAAGTGGGGATGGGTGTTATAGTCGGTATACCACTATGTGGTGAGCCCATCACAAAGACGAGAAAGCCCAGCCTCGTTGTCAGTGCGTAAAGCATTTCACCATACCCGATAAATAAATAAAATGAAATAAATTAATAAAATTGAAAAAATAGTATGATTAAAATTTGAGGAACCATTCTAATCAGATAATTGTTAATTTCGTTCTTATTCAACGTGTGATGCTGAAATTCGGCAGGGACCTCTCCGGCTATGTTAGAGTATAATTGCAACATGAAGAGCCACTGCATTCAGCTAAGTTAGCTCTATCGCTAATTTCGTTCATACTGAATGAAATTGAGATGTTTAAATTCGAAAAGGGGGCCCTCTGGCTATGTTAGAGTGTAATTACAACATGAAAAACCTGTATAATCTGCACAGTGAGCTCTGTAGATTATTTTGTTCCTGTTTAAGCTGAACTTTTGAACAGGGGTCTCTCTGGGTTGGATAGAGTACAATTATTGTCGGTGCCTATTAGGTGCCTTCAATACGCAGTTGTCCAGAAATATAAATGATGGTGCTCTGTTAGTAGGTAGGTAAGCTGCATACCACATTGATGCCTATCATGGATCTTGACAAATTTCTATTGGCACTCTACTTTGGACCGGTCGTTCAGTGTGGACTGGTCAAAGAACTTTGGGCTAAAATAATTTACAGTCAGGTTGCAATTCACTATTGATCTTATATTGTGAAGTCCATTTTGAACAAATGAAATAGTAAATAATATGACTAAGATGTAGGGGGTTAACCAGTGGTCATCGCTGTACCCCTTGTGGCTGAGGTGAAGGGCGAGTGAATCCTGTTGGTCGAGGGAAAGGAAAGTGCATGAGGTAAAACCAATTATGTGTACACAAAGTGAAGAGTATTATAAGTTCGTACATATAACATGTACAACCACAACATACTAGTTTGTACATATAATATGGCTCCCCGTAGAATCGTGCCACTCGCAGTGTCCCTTTAGACACCTTGTTCAGTGCCGCTAATAACTCTTTTGGTTGAGGTGTGGCTTAATTTATTAAATATAATTTAAAAAAAAGACTAAGAGGTGGTGAAAAATTGTGCATCCGAATCGATATATAGGTAGCGTATCTGTCCAACGCAAAGATAGTGTATATTTAAATTATACTAAAATACGAAGAGGAAGGCATTCTAACACATCTCTAACTTATTACCAGAGACGAGTAACATTTGTCATTTATTATTGCGATTTATGTCATTTATTCCATGTCATTTATGTCATTTATTTTAGTGGTTTATGTCACTTATCCTACCAAAATGGCCATTTTATGTCATTTATAAATTATTTCATATAATTTATTTTTCAAGTTTTGGCTATCCTAGTAAGTTCTAAATCATTGTAAAACCTGGAAAAAAGGAAGGAAAACTTACAAACACGTTCTGTAGGCATAATTCCGATTAATTTCAATAATTATGTTATGAATAATTTACAAAATTTACAAGGAAAATCATTCTAGAATCATAAGAACTACGTATTTATAAGTTCAAATCATTATTAAAATATAAAATCATATGGGATTTTAGGTTCTCAACAGTAAAATTAGTTCTCTTTTCACTGAAAAGCATTTTAAATTTTGAAAATGATCTCTCAACATCAGCAGAGGCATATTTCATAAGCAGAACATCTTTTGCCATCCATCTTTCAGGTAAGTTCCTTCTTCTTCACCTCTCAGCCTCGCTGCTATTGCACGGATGTCCTCCCAAGCTGGATTACGTTTGAGTACAGCCTCATGCTTGTCCTTTGCCTTCTTCCTCATCTGTCCAGCCCACTTCTCCTTGCAGAACTCTTCAGCGGTTTCCACTGCTTCGATGAGGAGCGTGTTCTGCCGCTGGAGCAATTCAATCTTGTCTGGCAGTGCCCCAAAATTGCTGTCAATGTAGTGTAGTTGGGTCTCCAATTCAGAAGCCGCCAACGCTTCCTTAGCCCGAGCAATTGATTGAGCATCTTCGGAATCAAGCAATGTGAAAACCTGGAGAAAAAAACTATCAATTTGCTAATTTTCAGCAACGTTGTTAGGCCGATTATGTCCCGAATGCCTGGACATATTACGATTATATCCTCTTGCTCTAAGGGCATTCTAATCCGAAGGAAGGCATTCCAGTCTTGGGCCATTCTAATCCGTTAAAACCCCTCATCGATGGGGTTGTTATTCTGTCTTCCTCGTAACGGACTTTGAGGACGATGACCTAGAGAGAGCACAAATATGAACAAACTGTATATCTTAGGTTCGGGGGAAAAAAGGCCCGAAAACGTCCGATTTATGTCTTTTATTCGAAATTTTGGCGATTTATGTCATTTAACCGAAAAATGACCATTTTATGTCATTTTAGTATGTCATTTACCATTTATGTCATTTACTCGTCTCTGCTTATTACAGTCACATTTATGCATACCTACCTGATTCCATTACGTTTTCAGACGCCCAGTTCTATGATGACCCAGCCGACAAATATAGGGAGCCGGAAGGTACTCTTCTTCCGCTGTGGGAATTCGCTTACGAGGAAACTCATGGAAGTGTGGTTACTGATATCAAGTGGAGCCCAAAGTACTACGATTTGTTTACGGCGTCTTTTGGAACGTGTAAGAATGAATACTTAAATTCATACTGCATAGGTATAAATTAGATTTCTGAGCGAAATATCGGGGACACCAAAACTTCTGATGAAATTTATTACAAGACAAATTATGAATTAGGGATTATATGAAAATTATTTTATTATATTGGCATGAATATACGCAATTGAGAATATGCAATTTTAAATTTTATGATTAAAATAAAGAATCAAGGGACGTATACTAATATTAGGTACCACCTGAATCCAGCTTTTAAAGCCTTCAAAAAACCACTTCAACGAGATGCGCCGAGATAAGACACAATGTAGAACTTCGGCCCAATATTGGCCCCCTCCCGACCCCACCCTGACGACTCAAGCTTTACTTTCTCAGAATATCCTGCGAAGATATAACTTAATTAAAAAAAAAATAAATTAAATTCATTGTATGTAACTAATAACTAAATTAGTTGTAACTATTTGTAAACAAAACTAGACAAGAAACTAGTTGTTGTTGTGTTGTTATTGTTTGTTTTGTAACTAATAACTGACACCAATTTTATTAGTTATTGTTTGTTGTAGTTGTGTAACTAATAACTAACACCAATTTTATTATTTCAACTAATTTCATTGAGAATGCTAAAATAAAAATTTGAAGAACAACAGAACAAAGGAAGGAGACTAAAATGGGATGGGCAGGGTGTCATGGCTGACCCGGGGGCGGCTTCACCTTGACAATTACTTCTACTGATTCTGCTCTATGGGAGCCGTCATAGCGAGTGGGTCCGGGTCTGTCGGGGCAAACTGCCCCGACCGACCATGTGAGAACACACGCGTGCTGGTACATGTACACAATGTATATAACCAATAAAAGAATTAGAAAAAAACTAATTTCTCCAAAATTATCTATTAGTTGAAGTTGTAACTAAAAACTAATTCAGGTGAGTTTAGCCATAACTAAAAAATTGGAGTCATAGTTATCAATTACAATGTTAGTAACACCCAAAAATTAATTTATCAAATTTAGTTATGGGTTTTAACAAATAAATAATAGTTATTAGTTACAGCGTTAGTTGAACTAAACATTCGTTAAAATATGCCCCACTCTAGAGAGATAATGTTGTTTTTCTTTGTGCGACCGACTGAACTCATTCATTGTTACAGATAACGTACACGCTTTCAGGACGGCGGGTATGGTTTGCGTCTACACTCTGAAGAACCCGTCGTTTCCTGAGTACAAATTTCGATTTAAAACAGGATGCCAAACAGTTGACATCCACGAAAAAGAGCCATACTATATTGCTATCGGCCTCTACAACGGTTTCGTTGCTATTGTGAATATAAAGAATGAAGGAAAGCCTTTTCGGTTGGACAGCGATTTGAGCAAGAAACACGTTGGCGTTGTTTGGGAAGTAAGTGGTGGAATAAAATCTCGTATTTGTACGTAAAATAATATAAAAACGCTGCAAACGCTGCTCGGTCATTAAGGAAACGGAAAAATAATGCTAGAAGTAGGTAATTTACGTTAGCGCATACACAGAATAGAGTAAAGATTTGAGAAAAATGAAATTGGCAGGGGATAATATGAAGTCTAACCAGCACATATTCCCAGAAAATGTCATCAAAATCAGATGGAGTCTGTAAAAATTAGGGTCGTTAATAGGAATACACATTCGCGCCTGCTACTAATGTAGGGTTATGTTGAAATTGCTAGGGGATGCTCGAATTAATTTCTCCCACCTGGTATCCTCCAAATTTGAGTGAGATTGGACGACGGGGGCGTGAGGAAATGATAATTGATGGAATTTACGTTTCCACTCTCGTTCCCACACCAGAAAAGTAACCTGGTACACACACAACCAACTAATATACAGGGTATCCCGCATAAGGTTGTCAGTACTTATGGGGTCAATTCTAGAGCTCATTTCTGATCGAAAGTTCCTCTTTGAGATTTTTTCAAACGCTTAGTTTTCGAGTAGATATAATTTAAGTTTTAAGATTTTTCATGTTTTTGACCTTCTGTCGCTCAAACGGTCATAACGTCCTTCAATTTTCTGTGTAAATTTAAATGTTGGGGTACCGTTGGAAAAAAAAAAAAAAAACACTAAATTTCCTATCGGATAGATGCCTGAAAACATTTAGCAATTAAGGTTCAACACATGAAAAAGCCCTCTGAAAAGCTAATTTTAACTAATTTGGGAAACCTCCATTTTTTCCAATCAGGAATTAAACTAGGAGAACCAATATTGTTTCAAGATACAAGAACGGTAAAAACTGCGCCAAAATATTACCTTTTTAACAGTGAAGTTAATTTTTCTTTTACTTTGCTAATTAGGGGAGAAAACTATGTTTTAATGTAGAAAAACATTGTTTGTTAATGAAATCGAGGGTTTTCTTGAAAAAAGACCTTAAATGAAAAATCGAGTTTGTGGTCGGTTTCTACGTATTTTTTTACGCTGAATCAAATGATAGCACTTGCATATATCTCCAAATCGTAATAAACAAGTTTTAAACTCTAACTCACAAACTTGAGTTAATTTGGTATGATAAATTTTATGTGTTTTTAGAAGTGAAACAGTAAGCTATAGTGTAAAACTCGGTTATAACGAGGTTCCAAATTATAGAAGACAATTTTCCAAAAAGGATTGATTTTCCGTAACATTCGTAGACTTGGAAACTATAGATACCCCTACTGGTTAACCCCCTCCACCCTATTTCATTGAGAACAAATCAATTTCAAACTCAAAATAAGTAAATTGATTGAGACATCGAAAGGTATTACCTACTTACATCAGCTGGCATAGACTCTTATCTATTACACATTTCACAAAATTAAATCGGTACCTAGCAGTTTTTGAGGGTTGAGATAGTTTCATAGAAGGCTTGTCAAATTTTCAAAAGTGTTTTAATGCTTAGCGCTTTCGCCATTATCAGCCTCGTCAGAGCTTATATTTAGTGGTTCAGTACTTCATTTTTTTTTTTTGGGGCCAACATCCCAGTTTATTAATATGGAACTGTGAAAATCTGTTGGTTTTATCACTCATTGTCAGGTGACTGTGTACTTATACGTTTAAGGGTGTCAATATTGTCAATTTGAATTCAAATTGAGAAAGAGAATGCAGGATGAAAATTTTCACTATTAAGGAATGAAAATTCCACTGTTAACATTACACTATTAACATCAATGTTAATAGTGAAATTTTCACTATTAAGGAATGGAAATTCCACTGTTAACATTACACTATTAACATCAATGTTAATAGTGAAATTTTCACTATTAAGGAATGGAAATTCCACTGTTAACATTACACTATTAACATCAATGTTAATAGTGAAATTTTCATTCCTGCATTATCTTTCTCAATTTAAATTCAAATTGACAATATTGACACCCTTAAACGTATAAGGACACAGTCACTTGACAATGAGTGATAAAACCACCAGATTTTCACAGTTTCATATTAATAAATACGACGAAACATTCCAATCTCAAAGGTACCATCTGGAGGCCCCAAAAAAGGCAAAAAATGAAGTACCGAACCACTAAATATAAGCTCTGACGAGGCCGATAATGGCGAAAGCGCTAAGCATTAAAACACTTTTGAATTGGAAAAGCCTTCTATGAAACTATTTCAACCCTCAAAAACTACTACCGTCAACGGAAAAAGCAACACCCCCAGCAAAATTAAATCCGTAGAATCTATAAATTCATTCAACGAGTTTTGAGAAGATTTATGTCGTTGAGCACTAAGTAATGATGCCTCTACATTTGTTGCAAAATATGTCTTACTTATTCATGTAATTGTTGTTCATTGCATGTGCCTGATGCTGGTTGTCCCAAAGTTTGTTCAACAGTTTATTTTATTGGGCTTGCAGTAACAATACTACCAATAAATTCATGGCGGTCCTTAGGTGCAATGGTGCAACGACGTTAGAGATCGACAACTGGGCTTCTACTCAGCAGGATCTGACGGTCGAATTTACAAATGGCTGGTGTACATGCACGAATTAGCAATGATGCCTGTCATACGTCTCGACCTCAACGCTGAAGTAGGCTTCGAGAGAATACCCTACTACAGATCAGGTTTCACCGTTATCCACAATAATTCACTATTTCTTTTTTCATTTAGGCATATATTAGTTTATTATAAATACGATACTAATCAGTAATCAATTACAGTTAACTGCGGTTAGTACAAAAAATTAGATAATGCACCTCAGGGAGGTTGAACTTAATGCTTCGTAATGAAATCGAAGAGCTACATGGGATGAGGTCTAGCCCGGCGATTTATTTCCGCATAGCGATTTACAAATCGAATCAACGGGGTGCTTGAAATAGTTGAGTGTGCGGACTCGGGAGGACGCCATGGTAAGCCGTACCACAAGCAGGTGATGGAATTGAGTAGTTACCCCTTCAAAGGGCTGACGCGATTAGCTTGCAGCACCCAGGGGATGAGGGTATATCCTGACAACTGAGAAGCTCTAGGAGTAGCCTTGGAGGTGGCAGTTAGGAGAAGGGGGATTTATCCATTCATCACAGTCAGAACATCTCGACTTACCTGCCTTTTAGCGAATTTTTGAATAACATTAAGCTATTGCTCTCGCCTCAAAATTTGTAGAATGTGAATTTTTGAAAAAATTGTATGCAGAAATCCGTTTCAGGCTATTCTG